>JAULLF010319641.1:0-11386 GCA_035668175.1 Sarracenia flava
TAGGAGTCCCATCTATGGTCATCGATGACATTTGGTGTCGGTTCTTGGATTGGCACCGTTGAGGTGTGCACGTTAGACGGTATTACTGTATGCGATGCCAAACGGGTGTCGATTTCATGTCGGCACTCTCGTGACACCTCGGCCCTGGAGGGGTCGGGAGTTGGAGGATTGGAGATGTTGGTGTAGGTGTTTGGGGTAGCGGAGTGAGTTCTTAGGCTTGGGTTTCGCCTATTCTTTCCTCGCATATGTATGACCTATTCTCTTGCTTTATTGTTATTGCCGTAACACGATCCATGATATAAATGTTGTTAGATGCTTTCAACTTTACTTATATGCATATGGCATAACACCACTTAAAGCATGCTTAGTTCCAGGATAGTTTGTTTCCTAGGAGCCTTGGGCTCACGTTGTCTTTGACAACGCGTAGGTGATTTAGGGAATGGCATAGCGAATTGAGCTGCGGTGGCATTGGGATATTTTGGCTCGTCTTTGCATGTTCGTCCTTAGCTTGGGTTTATGTTTTGTATAAACATCTTGTAAAACTTGTAATTTTGCAAAGGAAAGGGTTGTAAGTTTGTAAGGAAACATGTTGTATCTTTTGTTTAAAGGCTTGTACCTTCAGTTTTCAGGCTCTGTGATTCCGGGCCCTCGAGCCATGGATTTCTAGTTTCGTATTTTTCTCATATATATATGATGTTTGTGGTGAGTCCGATGTGCCGGGTGGGAAAATTGGGAGTCGTTTGGCTATCTTAAAAATTCTCCGTAGTAGCATGCTTATTTAATTTTTGGTTGGATTTTTACAAAAGTAAGTTTTCAAAGTTTTAACTAAGTTGTATAAGAGTAAAAAGTCTTCTTTAGTTATAACTTCTCTCATAAACTCTGTTTTTGTTGCTTTAAAATAGTTTTGGAGATAAATGGAGGAAATAGAATTTTGGGCCAAAAATCCAATTTTTCATGCACAACTCTCGTCAGTCGCACCGCTCGAGTGGTAGAGGGTCTGCTCGAGCGGTACCCCCTGTTCCTGCATACCCAAAAATTGTATATTCTTTTACAAACTTGGTGGTTGGTTTCTTGGTTGGAAGACCCCTTTTTGAGCAGGTTTGAGCTTTACATTTCTAGACAAAATTGTTCCTTTGGCTAGGGCTAGTTTTGGGTTAAAATCTTAATATTTTCTTAGGTGTTGAATTGCTAGATTTTCGGTTTGGGCTTGATTCGGGCTTCCGGTTTAGGCTTCTTTGTAGTATTTAACGCCCCGGGTTTTGGGTTGTTACAAATGGTATCATAGCTCTAGGTACGAATACCTAAGGAGCTGTGGAGATGGTTAGTCCACTCAAGAGGATTGTATTGCATGTTGCATTCATACTTTGCTTGCTTGCTTGAGAATGTGAATTGCATTAATTGCGCATGCTAGGTGCTATGTGAGCATGGGGGTAGAACTTTTAGATTATTAGTCTTGTTACGACGTCCGTTAAACTTGTTTGGAGTTTGTGTTAGGGGAGCGTTTGGTCAACGTTCTTCTAGCAAGAAAACCAAGCAGGTTAACCGGATTGACTTGTCACTCCTAAGGTTCTATTTCGGTAGTTGTTGCATGGTGTGATCTTGATGTTCTTGTTGATGGGACTTGATGTAATGTTGTATCTCTTCTCATCTTTCATATAGAGTATGGCTCCACCTCGGGGCAGAGGTTAGGGCAGAGCTCGCGGCCGAGGTCGGGGCAGAGCCCGCGGCCGAGGTCGAGTACACGATCCACTGGTGGGGGAAAGAGGTGCGTATGTGCAGCAAGACCCGGTCGGGGGGAACATACCCGTTCACCCGGAACCAGTTGTAGAGGAAGTTCGTGGGCAACCAGATCTGTAACATCATGACCTAAAACAAATAATAACCTAATAAGAAACGTCCAATAACCGAGTCTCTTGCCGAATATCTATCTCTTTAAAACACCAATTTTAGAAAATAAGAACATTTTTCCCTTTTAAAGAAATTTTGAGAAAGAGTGGAAAATATTCAAACTCTTGAAATTTTTAGAAATTTCGGCAGAGTTTCCTCTGTTTTCGGACCAAAACCTAAAATGGGCAAACTTGTAAACAGATACCTGGACATCAACAATCATTATTAGCCCTTCAAGGGCATCAACAACCACAATCTAAGCTATTCTAATAAGCTATATCAAGCCGAAAGCAAGGGTGACCCGTAGGCTCTTGCAACCCGAAAGCAACAGAAAACAAAATAATACTAACTAACTGAAACGGAAAGTAAAACTACCCATCGGCATCTCACATGCAAACAAGAGATGATAAATGGCTTTATGGCCGTACAGTAATCCAACAACTGAAATGAAAATACAACTATAATACATTCGTCCAAAATTAAAATAAAGAAGTGCATAAGAGATAAGAAGGATGTAAACTTATGCTTGTCCCATCCTTGCTCCAATAATCCAAAAGCCTCCTTTTTGGTAAACCTGAAAAATGTTAGGGTGGCTGATCCACGGTTGTAGGATAATAGACATGATAAACCACAAAACGATATACAAGGTTGATTATGCAGCAATATAAGTAAAAAGGTTTTCAAGATAGAACCATAATCATTTTCTGTAGTCCAAAACCATGGCTGCATAACCCAATTTTAGTATAAAATCTCATTTGGTCCAAAAAGCTTCTGAATAAAGGAATATCAGTGAAAAACCAAGTTTTCTTATTAAACTTAACTTACAACCTCAGCATAGCAAATAACTACACTCTGTACACTAACCGGCGTAAGCTGCCAAGTGATGATAGGTCTAACTCATAAAGAGGGGAAAACGGTTACTACACACTAAACTGAGTAACCTAAAGCCTATCAAAGGCTCCACTCTCATCTATCTAAAAAGTTATATATAGTGCCACGTGTCCAAAGACGCAAAGAAGCTAAAAAAAGCTACGATAAGTACATCTACATCTCACAAATGATAATATAATTATGCTCATGTGAATAATGCACACACAATCCAAATCATGCACCATGTATCGTAAAGTAAAAAAGCTATGTCCCATTCCATAGCTCGTAAAATTTACGTGTACATACGCGCACAACACCAATCAATATACGTATAAGAACAATATACTCAGTGCACTCTTCAGAAATGATGCATCAAACTCCCGATTCCCGCAACTCCACTCATCCCAAGGACATGACCCAAGGACCCGACACGAAATGCACGACTTCGCAGACCCCAAATGTTCTGAGGGGCTTGGCGGACCTGACACGACATGCACGAATTCGCATACCCCGAATGGTCTGAAGGGCTCAGTGGACCCGACATGACATGCACGACTTTGTAGACCCCGAATGGTCTGAAGGGCTCGGGGGACCCGACACGACATGCACTCACACGGGATCCTATCTCCAACCCACAATGCACCCAATGTTTGAATATGTAAGGATGCATGAATTATCTATCCAATGATCACATGATTCAAGCATCACAGTTATCGACACATCACACATGTGTGTTTATCATTGTCATGATTCTAAGCCCGTATCAAACACTTACAAACACCATTTCATTTTCTAATCTTAATTATATTACCGATATCAATTCGTAGCAATTCAATTATTCATATTTTCATACCAAACTCACACATTCATACGTCACATAAAATGCCTAGCATTCCCTTTCTGATAGTACTCGTTATTCAAATAAACTCACCGCCTTTTATTAGTTTACATTTCCATATCTAGTTCATGTTTCTGTAGTAATAACTACTTTCCATGTTAGGCTTCACCATGTTAATATATTAATCAAGATTTCAAGATGCACAAACCCTCTTATATTTACAAGTTCCAGAATAAATTCTACAGTTTCATTATAACATCAAATTTCTAACACAAACATCTTCTTCAACCAAACGTCAATGATTCTCTCATATCTCAATCAGGTAACTAAGAATTGAAATAGCATAATTAATTTCCTACAAACAAAGTTTTAATCTCACCAAACCAACACCAATCTTGCTAAACTATTCCAACTTAGACAAAAACCCCAAATCTGGGCAAAACATCCCAAATCGAAACCCTATTTGTCAAATTATAAACTAATCAAACAATAGTAACTCTAGCACACTAGGATAATTATTATAATGCTCTAAAGCATGTTCCAATCACAAATTTACCAGATTTAAGCAAAAGAACCAAGAAAAATCAAGTCTCGGTCCCGTCGGGTATCTTAAACCCTATGTTTTGGTTGATGAGGAAAACTTCGAAAATCATACAATTTATATCAGTGGATAGGTTTAAGAGATCCAGAATCCTACCTTTGTCGAAGAAACCAAGAAAATCGAATCAGTTTTGAGCCCAAATCGAAGGTTGGAGGCCACAGTAGAGGCGCGGTTGGGAGCTCTATTCTCCGCCTCTGGTTTCCGTCTTTTCCGGCGTCGGTTGGCTCCGGTGGAGGCGTGACTGTGGCCGATGGCGGCGGTGCCGACCCTCCCTCCCTTCTCCGGCCATCTTCTTCCCCGATCTCTCCCTCTCTCGCTTGCTCTGTTCTCTCTCTCTCTCTCTCTCTCTCCCCCCCATTTCTCTGTGCGTGAACCATGAGCGGAAAAACAAACTTATTTTTTTTTGGAAGATTCTACAATAATCTAGATAAATGCCACACCTATGAAAAAATTTAAATTCACCCCTTTAGAAAAAATTCTTGTAAATACAATAGAATTATTATTTGGTTTTATTAGAAAGATTTCGGGGTAAAATCAACCACAAAAAATCCTTTTTGAGTTTAAATTAATATTAAATAAAATGGTTCAGGTCCTTACAACCTCCCCCACTTAGAAGATTTCATCCTCTAAATCTAAGCGTCTCGAAATCACGACATCTCCCCCACTTATTTCTCATCCATGTTTCATCGTGCAAAGCACTCCGTTCATATGCACTTAGCCATACACGGCTCACGGCGCAAAAACAAAGCATGAGAACGTATGGCTTACGACATAGCATGGCCCACCACGTGCAAACTATCATATCTACGCAAGTTATGCCGGATAACTACCTAACTCATAGGTTTACCCGTCCTCATGACCTTCGCAATCCTATTCCCACAGGTAAGACACTAGCTATCTGAGAGACAACCGGTCTATCAACACACATGCTAACATGTATACATATAAGCACGTTAACATAGCATCACATAACCACATACCGAGGAGATTTCTTAGAGTGATATCTCAATTCGAACAACTTGCCTGGAATTCCAAGTAGAATGAGCGTTCGCGAGGCGCCCATCTAAATAGAACCCCAAACTAGTAATACGGAAGCCGAAGCAAGAAACATCATGTTCAAAATCCTACCTTCATACTCACATAATCAAATAACCACATAGCATGCGCAAGTCTGTTCTCATCACTAGATGAGCATATAAATGCACTCATATCATGAATGCAACATGCAACTCTCTCGGCATAACACACGACCCATCCCACGGTCCTAAGGTATTCGAGCCTAAAGCTCTGATACCATTTGTAACGTCCTGACCTAAAACAAATAATAATCGAATAAGAAACGTCCAATAACCGAGTCCCTTGCCGAATATTCATTTCTTTAAAACACTCATTTAAGAAAAATAAGAATATTTTTCTTTTTCAAGAATTTTAAGAAAAGGTTTGAAAATATTCTAACTCTTGAAATTTTTAGAAACTTCGACAGAGTTTCCTCTGTTTTCGGACTAAAACCCAAAATGGGCAAACCTGTAAACTGATGCCTGGACATCATCAATCACAATCTAAGCTATTCTAAGCTGTATCAAGCCGATAACGACACAACTATACTACTACTCAACAATCTACCTCAAAATATCAATAAATCAAGGGTGGCCGTAGGCTCTTGCAACCCGTAAGAAACTGAAAACAAATCATAAGCTAACAAAACTGAAACGAAAAGTAAAACTACCCATCAGCATCTCACATGCATACAAGAGATGATAAATGGCCTCATGACCGTACAGTTATCCAACAACTAGAAAACAAAACAAAACGGAAAGTATAACCAATATACATTCATCCAACTAAAATGTAAATAACAAAAGAAAGGTATGTGAACTGCTGCTTTTTCTATCCTTGCTGCAGTTATCAAAACCTCATTTTTGCTAAACCTAAAAAATATTAGGGTGGCTGAGCCACGAATGTAGGATAATAGACAAGATAAACCATAAAATGATATACAAGGTTTGTTATGCAACATCATAAGAAAAAGGTATTCAAAATAATACCATAATCATTTTTGTTATTCAAAACCATGCTTGCATAACCGGGTTTTACTATAAAAATCTTATTTTTATCCAAAAAGCTTGTATAAACGAATACCAGTTGAAAAACCATGTTTTTCTTCGTTAAGCATACACATAACCCCAAAATGGTTTATTACTACACTTTACACTCTAACAAGTCTAAGTTGCTAGGTAGAGATAGATTTAATTCTATACGTGACAAAATGGTCACTGTCTCTTAAATCGTATCGCGTGATACCTAGGAAATGATATACTGTCATCTATCTCACTTATGATACATGGTGTCACGTGTCAAGTCTGTACATGAACCCGAAATACTACGGTGTGTGCATTTACATCTCACTAGTGGTAACATGCTCATGCTCATATATATATAATGCACACATAATCCAAACCAACACCACGTATCGTAAAGTAAACTTTACGCGTACATACTCACACAGCCATGTATCGTAAATTAGACAGGCTACGTCTCATTCTGTAGCCCGTAAACTTTACGTGTAGATACGCGCGCACACCAATCAATACACATATAAGAACAATGTACTCATTGCACTCCTCAGGAATGATGCATTCCCTCTCATGTTTCCTCCACTCCATACACCAGCACAACTTTACAACTCAATAGTCATGAGTTGAGGGCTTAGTCAACCCATATCCAAGCACAATTTTCAAACCGAGGGGTTTGAGGGCTTGGTCGACCCTTATCCGAACCATATCCAAGCACAATTTTACAAGCCAAAGCTTGAGGGCTTGGTCAACCCATGTTCGAGCACACTTTCGTATCCGAGCACAATTTTACAATCCAGCATAATGGATTGAGGGCTTGGTCAACCCATAACCGAGCACAATTTCCAAACCAGGGGTTTGAGGGCTTGGTCGACCCTTTATCCATTCCAACCGCCATATCCATTCCATAACTCATCCACACGATATCCCACATCAAGATATGAATGCATCTAATGCAAGTGTGGGTATTCACCAATGCACGATCTACCATACAATCACATAATCCATCCACCAAATACCAAGGCTATTATAAGGGAGGCTAAACATCTACAAATACCTCAACCACAATCCACATAACATACACATATTGGTAATATACTAGCATCTTAGCATGTTATCAAAGTCAATTGCGTCCTTGTATCAAGTGCTATATATATAACAATGCACCTTTACACCTTTAGGTCTCGTATTCACATCAAATATTCAATACTATAATTTATGTTCTTTATTTCATTTACAAGTACAAAATCTCATTTCAATGTAGTGTCCACAGTCACATTTATTTATTTAAAATAAATTCCCAAGGGTTTAACACAAAATCCAATATTCCAACTTGGCAATTAGTTAGTAGAATATTCATTCGTTAATCCCAAAAATTTCAAATTTGAATCGTAGGCTAACTTCTATACCAATTGCATAAATTGTAAGTTAATTTTGCAAAATTGCTCCAATTCGACAAAAATCCCAAATCTATACAAATATCCCAAACCCAAACCATAATTCATTCATAATCAAAATCGAGCACACAATCCAAATGCTAACAATCTAAAAGAATCATAGCAATGCTCAATTTCATGATTCAATTGTCAATTTCCAGATTTAAGGTTCAAAACCAAATCAAGGGTTCACGTTCGGGTTCGGTAACTCCATGGAATCGAAATGCAATATTTTGTAGAATACACTCAATCCATATAAAAAAAAATAGGTTTAAGTGGTCTAGAGTCCTACCTTAATTGAAGGAAATCAAAGAAACCAAACCGAAATCGAAGGAGAAGCACCGTCAGAGCAAGCGTAGCAGCGCAACTGCGATTTCAGTGCTCCCTATTTCTCTTCCTCTCCTGCCAAAGCTATCTTCCTCTTCTCTACTCTCTTTGCCTACAAAGACGTCGGCGTTGGTGGCACCGATGAGGGGCGGCGACGACTCCCCCTTCTCTTCCCTCTTCTTCTCCTCCCCTGCTCCGAACTCTCTCTGCCTCTCTCGAATATTCTCCCCACTGTATGCGACTTGGATGAGGAATTATAGTTTTGTTTTCATTTTTTATAAGTTAAACAATATATATATATATCTACATGCACACACATATATATAAGCTTTTCTCTTAAGCAAAGATTCTAATTTTTGTCCAACGAAAAATGATTAATCACGGGAATAAGGGAAAAACATATATTTAAGCACCCCCCCCCCCCTTTTTAAATTTAGAGGAAAAAAATTATCCAGAAATTCTCTAGATTTAAAATAAAATATTGAATAAATAGCTCAAGCCGTTACAAGGTAGGCTATATGGGTGGATGGGTTGGCTGTATGCGCACCCCCACTGGAGTGGTAGTGACATCATAGTGAACATGAGCACAACTCTGCGAGAAGGACTGTAGAGTGATATCAGTCTGAGGATGCTGAGTAGGCTTCTGCAGAAGTTGGGGCATTGATTGAGCTATGCAAAAACGTGTAAGATAAGGGAGGTGTATGGAATCGCAGTGGTACCGGATGGACGTCGAGAATAAGACATGATGGCGAACCACATGTGGTAGGCTAGATCCAAAGAGTAGCCTTGGTCTATAGCATAGAGGACATCGGCACGAGACATAGGGATCTCTGAGGTATAGCCAGTGGGATCAATAACATAGGCCACAATGCGATGTAGAAGCCGGTAATGTGGAGCAAGGTGACGAGACTAGAGAATGATTACTCCACTAAAAGCTCCATCGGATAGCTCTCGAGAGACCTTAGTGCGACTAGGTCTGTCATTAGCTGAAAGGGGATACTGAGGAGCATCGATACGAGGGATCCGATACATCGACACTATGTCTTGTATCGAGAAGATTAGTTGACGACCTCTGATAGTGATACTATGAGAATGAGTGTTCATATCAATCTCAGTCACATTTGAGTAGAAATCGACCATTTCTAGATAGACCATTTCATGACCTGAACCTACCCCTAACCAACCACGTCGTTCGATTTGGCTATTTAGCCCAATTTGGGCAAAACTGGCGAAACAGATGTTCCTCTCCAAGAGGATACCGCGCTGTGTAACTGTTGCATAAGCTTCACGAGCTGCGTCTGTGGGAAGGCGGTCAGCATCCTCAACCCCAGAGGTATTTCTCTACCTACGGTGAGACCCTAGTTCTTGCGAGAGTTATCCTATCGTCCTGTGAGAAAGACGATGACACTAATCATGGTCGTGCTCAAGAAGAGCAAGACGAGCACTAAAAGAAGGGGTGCTAATTCAATCTCAATCCCCAAGGTAATGGGTGGTTGGCATGGGACTTGAGCCATGGAAGAAAAGAGAGACAAGAAGTCAGAGAGGAAGGAAACCCTTATCCGAAGATAAATCGGCTATCAGAATAAGGATGAAGAAATCTGAGTAACCTTAATACTGAGAGTGTAGTACCAATTATGGAGAAGGGATTACGACGTGGGTTGAGAGATTGACCATCACTGGATAATGGGAATGTAAGGGGAGGAAAGACGAAAGGAGGGGAACATTTCGATTAAGACCCCGAGGCACAGGTGCTCGAGCGCTTTCCTGGCATTCGTCCTCCTAGGGCTATAGTGCTTCTTGAAACTCTTTTCAAGCGTCGTGCACTAGAAAAAGGGTATATGAATAAAAATTGAGGTAAGTGTTTAGCTCAAAATTGAAGATATACTCTTGGCAGACACACCCACTGATTTCAACATCCCCAAAAATTAATCAATACTCATAAAAGTATTCTCTCCAAAATACTCTCTCCCTTAACCTAAGCTCACTCAAAGGGCATGCATAAACAAATATGCAACATACAAAATGAAATTGCATATCATAAGCATGGATGTGAGACAAGCATCAACTAAAAGCTCACACAAGTACATAAGACTTGAGAAATCCGCATGAAAAATTGATAACCGAAGTATCAATATACAATAATGCAGAGATTAACTTAAGTATACATAGTTTAAGTTATCTCTCTATTAACTGTGAACTGTGAACTCTGTACATAAGAACAAGATACGTGACAAGACATAAGTCAGAATCAAATCCTATCATAAGCAGATGAGCAATGTGCTCAAAAGAGAAGGTAAACCCAAAATATTTGGATCTCCAGATATGCGCACAAACCTTACTCTTGTTAATTCAAAAGGCTCACACGTGACCTCTTTCCCAATTTAAAAACCTTAAGCCAAGAACAAGGCTAAGAAACACACTTTTAATATTTTTGTGTGAGAATTGTGATTAACATAAAATAGTAAAGGGTATAGATAACAAATTATTATTATCAAAGGGAAGCATGAACGACGACTTACACCGAACATAGGCGGTTACTCACACAGAGTAATGACTTATACCTACAATAGGCAGTCGTTCAAATGCGAAACTAGACAAGGGAAAGCATCATAAGGTAAACCACAAATGTGGGTCAATCTAGATCAAGACTATAAGGTCATAACCAAAATACTAGTTATAATACCTAACTTGTGACTCACAAGAATCAAGCTCCCAAAGAGTGTGTGCAAAATAGGTGAGAAAACGCGACTATCAACTCACAGTACAAACACAAGTGAAAATATGTTATTAACCACTATGATTAACCTAGAGTGGGTGAATAAGTTATTTGCCCGATAAATTAAAATTTAATTCAACTTTATGAAAAAGTTAGTTTTCTTTCCTAACAAAATAATTTGTTAGTTAAGAATAACTTTGACAATAGTAATAACACAACCCCTAAGCTATAGACGACCATCCAAAATATGCACGCGATATAACGTGAAGATCCTAGGAAAAACACTCCCCGGGATGAAAACCATGGTACTAAACACATAACTATATATTACTACTAACCAAGAAGGTTACTAAAACATAACAAAAAGATTTATACCCATATACCCATGGACACCTAACTCTGATGTTGTTGATGTAGCTGCTCAAGTGTCTTCCTTGATCCCGCAGGGTCCACGAGAGCCACTCCTGATCTCCGTATCAACGATGGCTCCAAGATACCTCAGCTTGATGTGTGTGTAGTGGGGAAGGTGTGTGGAATGATGGCTGATGAATGGATAAAACATGGAATTTGTTAGGATCAAGCGCTTACCATCTCACCAAAACCCGCTGGTGGTGGTGAAGGTGCAACTTTATTTAAGTA
>JAULLF010320733.1:0-11383 GCA_035668175.1 Sarracenia flava
GAGTCAGCTTCTTCTCCATAGCTTCGATGATCAGTAGAAGCTCCATAAGGAAATGTACATCCTTAAAAGGAATGACCCATAAACAAGGAACTTTGAGTCCAATCCTTTTGCATAGGATCTAGTCAAAACTGAAATATTCAGTTTCCATCGAAGGTTGAAAACTTTTTTCATATCTTCTATGTGGAGCACAAGCTCCATCAGGAAGTGGACATCCTTAGGCTGGGATAGTCCTAAATATGATCGATGGTAGGATAAGCTCATTGAGCTCTTCTAATACATCTTTTATATGGAGCATGAGCTCCATGAGAAAGTGGACGTCCTTAGATTGAACAATCCTGAACTCCCTAGATGATAGATTGAGCTACGATGGCTCTAACTTCAATTCTTCTTGAATCTGTAAGAGCTTAAAGCTACTTACATTGAAAAACACTGATTCATACATCAACGAATCCAAAACTGATTCTTCGAAGATACAGAGCACTATTTTGTGATGTTTGGCTTTGAGGATTTTCAGCTCGAAGCATGATCACTCCTAGGTAATCAAGCTATTTGGAATCAAGCTATTTGGCATGAGCCAAATGAGTTAGCCAAACTCAAAAAGAAAGAGATTACTTGAAGACATAGAAATACTTTTATCCATATTTCTTTTCTTTATTCTTTGCTCACAAAACTTGTTTCTTCAATTGAGCCTTGAAAACCGACTTAGAGTCAGAGGTTTTTCTTGACGAAGAAACAACTAAGCTGATTGAAGAGGGCGATCCATTTCTTTGTTGTGGCCTTAATCCACATAGAATATAGCTTGGGCGTCGATCCATCTTTCAGCTTGACATCTTATGCTCAAACCAATTCCAGCCCAATCAAAAAGGCTTGGATGGTGTCTACCCTTTAATGTTGATGAGTCACTTCAAGTAACAAGTAAGCCTAGAGCTTGCTTGTAGTTCTTGATCAACATATACAAGGGCATGAGCTTTGATCATTGCCGAAGCATCTCAAGTAATAAGTAAGCTTAGAGCTTGCTTATACTTTTTGACCAACACCTCCTCAAAGAGGTGAGAGCTTTGCCACACGAGGTCGTGCTGCCCTGCTCACATAACCTTCAATCTTAACTCAAAAGGGGTTCACAACCTTAGGTTGTCTTGCCCAAACTGAGATTAAGAAAGGTCTACTCATTGGCATTCCTTCGAGCTATCTTGCTCAATGTAAGAAGGCGATCCATATGAGTCTCAAGAGAACCATAGGCTTTGCCAGCTTTAGATAATGTTATATCTTGAGCCTGACAACCTTTGGTAATGCTTTATCTTGAGCCTTAAAATGGTTGGCCCCTTTTTTGTGAGCAAGAAACTTTTCTTTACAAAGAGAGAGAAGACTTCCACTCTTTGTTACAACGTTTCCTTGCTTTTTGCTGTGACAAGCTTAGATAAAGTCTGACAGCATTTGCAATGCCAAATCAAGGGGTGTTATAATCAAAACCAAAAACTAAAGGAGGCTTGATTGAGAGAGTCAGAGTTAACATATGTTAAGTTCAATCATTTCCTTTGACTAAATTTCTAAATATAAGATTTGACATGTTTTAAGTAATTTAACCTACTGAATTAAAAATATGGAAAGTTGAGATTTAGTCATTTGTTTTTACCTAATTTTAAAATCTACCATTTCATATTTTTTTCTTTCTCTTCCTCTTTTTATCTATTTCTTACTTTTAAGGACTAAATCTACTTCTCTATCCAAATAAAGAAATAAATCTACTTCTTTCTCTGAACAAAGGATTAAATCCTCAATATCTCTTAAAAATATTATATACGGTAACCAACCCTAGCTAGCCTTGAAATCAAAAACTTGTCTAGCCATTAAATAATATAGATTTTGTCTATTTGTTATTAAATGGTAATTCTGAAATGACTACCCCTAAATTAGGTAAAATAATGCCCTAGTTCACTAATAATCTACTCATAAGTTAATGGCCAAAATCGTCGATAATTGTTGTTCAATAATACCAATAATTTCGAAAAAACAATTTTAAAACAATTACAATGAATGACTTACAGATCTCGAATGCATTATTCAATTGAAGAACATAGGCATATACAGCAGGAGACAAAGTAGCAATAATACAACTCACCAATGAAGTATCGATGCTCATCCATACATTATATTCAAGATTGTCCACTTCTTTGTTATGTGAATCAAGAATTGTTGTAAATAGAATCAGTTTCGAACCCTCTACCATATCAAGAAGTCTCGTAGTCCGCAACACATTTTCCAACTGTTTCTTCCACAGAACATAATTCGTCATATCAAGTTTTACAGCGACCAAGGAGTTGAGATTTGAAACTAAAAAACTCAGATTTTGTGGTATAGCTTGAGAGGAAGAAATTGATGATGACGCCATGATTCTTAGGTTTGCAAGATTACCAAAACAGGGAAAAATCGAGTAAATGAAAGAATCAGAAATTGAAGAAAGGAAACCACGTGAGAAATTGAGAAATCACGAATCAATGTGAGATCAAGGTGAGATCAGGAATCAAAGAAATCAAGAATCGAATAATGAACTCGATTAAGAACAAACGATCGATTCAATCGATTAAATAAATAAATAAATATAAACTTGGCGAAGCTTGTACAAATGAACGTATCAAAAAATACCAGAAGCTCGTAACCGATCGTGAAACCTTGAAATCAATAGAGGCAATCGCGATGTCGTGAGATTGCGATCGTGAGACCGTGAGATCTAAGAATCAATAGAAATCGAGGAATCGAAAAGATTCAATCGATTGAGATGAAACCTAAAAGATCAGATGATAAAAAAAAATAAACCGTCGCTAAGAGTCATCCAAGAGATCCTGTCGAGGATCGAAGCTCGGTGGAGCTCCAGAGCTCTGATACCATGACAAGAATTAGAAATGTAAGAGCATGAGAGAGAAAATGAGCTTATTCAATTACAATGAATGACTTACTGACTTGGATCTTATACTTACATAACCTCTAACAGTTTCACTAACTAATACAACTAGAAAGTTAACTAACTACATTTACTCACTTAACTAACTACAGTTACTCGTTATACTCAACAGTTAAAGCTATGAAAATTTTAGGATAACCAAATATTGTTTCCTTTAAATGTAACATCTTATATTAGGTTTGATATTTATTTTTAAAATAAACCTTCATTTGATAATAAGGAAAATACCATTTTCTGATTTAAATGACTAGATTAATGGTTTGATAATTTACTTGGGTTTATTTAAAAAATACATCATTAATCCAACAATAGTCTAGATTTTCAAGCGATGATTTAAATAGTCTTATTTCATAGAAAATACGCTTAGAAAATATTATTGGTGATCTTATAGTTGATTGAGTCTGCAAGTTACCAGTGTCATTTTCAATAATGTTTACCATATAATATTTTATAAACCAATAATATTTTCTATGCGTATTATCATTATTTTTGAACAATAGATAATAATGTTTCAGACTCACCAAAATCAATTTAAAATCATAAATCAAAATGGGTAATTTAGCCTAGTAAACTATTTATTTAGCCTAACAGTTAAAATCATAATAAATGACGGTTGGTCTATTCAGGTCACCATAATAGGATATATCAATTTTTCAAACAATGTTTAGGGGCAAAGACATTTTATTTCTGAACCCACATCAATAACTTAGGTTGATGTATCAACATTTGCTTAGAAAATATTATTATCTTCTAAATTTAATATGTTTAGAATCAACCCTTAATATTTAACCAATCTAAATTTAAATTTCAAATTAACTTTTATTCTTTGCAAAACCAATTACCTCATAATTTCAATGAACTATTATACTGAAATTACATAGTGACTGAAAAAAGATATACAAGAAACATAATTCTTTAGAAATGAAAATCGAAAATCAAAAATTCTCATTATTCAATCTATCTTCTTACAATGGATCTCTTCTCTTTTTATAGACAAGCAGTTACTCTTCCTAACTAACTACAGCTGGCACAACAACTCAGACTATACAAGTAACATAAATTAGTTATTTGTTAATTCTTGAAACTGCCAAAGTCTTCTGCGCACAGGCTCCAACTGAGACAAATATAGTCGACTGTGATCGAGCATTGTTTAGGTTCGACAATTGCTCTGTTGGACAGATTCCAGCTGAAGCTAATACAGTCGACTGTGATGGCAATACAGTTGACTGTGGTGGAACATAACATGTCCTTTTATCAATCCCCCCGCAAGCTGTTGCGATGAATTGAACAGACCAAAAGCTTGTGCCAAAGGTAGTGAAATCTTGAAACCGATAATGGTTTAGTGAAGATATCGACCACTTGTTCAGATGTAGGAACATATTTAAGAGCCAAAGATTTGGAAACTACTTTGTCACGAACAAAGTCACAATCTACCTCTATGTGCTTAGACCAAGGATGAAAAACAGGATTAGAAGCAAGGGATATGGCTGCACATTATCACACCAAAGAGTATGAACTTGTGGAGATAAGTGCAGATCCTTGAGAAGCATAACCAGCCAGGACAATTCAGTAGCTGTGTGATCCAGAGCCTTGTACTCTGCTTCAGCAGAGGAACGTGACACCACGGGTTGCTTTTTGGCGGACGAAGAAATTAAGTTCGAGCCAAGGTAAATGCAATAACCAATAGTTGATTGCCTGTCACTAGCATCCCCAGCCCAATCAGAACCAGAAAACGCACTAAGAGAAGAAGAGTTAGGTTGAAATAGTAACTCATGATCTATAGTGCCTTGAACATATCGCAAAATCCGCTTTATTGCGGTGTAATCTCCATTGGTAGGTTCTTGCATATGTTGACAAACATGGTTTACACTTAAGGCAATATCAGGACGTGTAATAGTAAGATATTGAAGAGCACCTACTAAACTTCGATACTGAGCTGGCTCAACAAATGGTAAGGAGGCCGACTGATTTTGAGCAGGTTTAAGAGATTGTGGGGGAAGGAGAAGGCTTGTAATTTGTGAGTCCAGCCTTAGCTATAATGGATGCAGCATAAGTTTGTTGGGGGAGAAAGTATCCTTGAGGTACTGACTGAATAGACACACCTAGAAAATAAGAAACGTCACCCAATTCTTTCATAGAAAAGACAGAGTGCATTTGGACCAACAAAGATTGAATGTGAGCATTGCTATTCCCAATCAATAATATGTCATCCATGTAAACTAAGAGAATAGTGTTCGTAGTGGAAGTCTTGTACACAAACAAAGACGGATCATTATAACTATTGACAAAGCCTTACTTGAGGAGAAAAGCTGAGAAAGTGGAGAATCAAGCTCTAGGAGCTTGGCAAAGTCTATAAATTTCCTTGTGAAGCTTACACACATGATTAGGGAATTGAATACTAACAAACCCTTCGGGTTGAGCAATGTAAACTTCATCATCAAGAGCACCATGCAAAAAAGAATTTGAAATATCCAGCTGTTTGATGGACCAATTAAAATGCAATGCAAGAGACAGAACAATGCCGATAGTCGGTTGCTTAGCAACTGGACTAAAAGTATCCTAAAAATCAACCCCTAGTTCTTGGAGAAATCCTTTAGCCGCAAGCCTGGCTTTGTGGCGAGAAATCGTACCATCGGAATTTCTTTTAATTTTAAACACCCATTTACACCTAATTATGTTTTTGTGGGGAGGAATGGGAACTAGAGACCAGGTCCCTTGCCTGGTAAGTGTGAAAAACTCATCTTGCATGGCATTGACCGATTTGGGAAACTAACGACAATCTTGTAATTGGGAGGTTCAATATCAGAATCAAGGATTTTAGTGGAAACAAGGGAAGCTGAAATAGGATGACAAGATTTGGATTTGGATCTAGGAAGCATTGGATGTCGATTAGAAATAGGTAAGTCGATGGTAATATACTGAATTGGGACGGAATTAATAGGTAGAGAAGAAATTAAAGGAGAATGAGGTATTGTTGCAGAAGACTAGAGGTAGTAGAGGCATTGAGATCAGTATATGGATTGGGTGTAGAAATATGAGACAACGAAGGAGAATGTGAAGAGGAAGAATGAGTAGAACCAGTTACAAGGGGGTAATACAGTCCATTGTGATGGGAATACAGTCGACTATGATGGAGGCCAAAAGAACACAGACAGATCCGATAAAAAATGTGCAGTATGAGTTGGTAAGTTCAAGAGGTGTGGACTCATGCGAAAAGGAAATATGTGTTCATGGAAAAGAACTTGTCGAAATAGGTATATTCGACCAGTAATAGGATCTAAACATCGATATCCTTTAGCTTTATCATGATATCCGATAAAAACACAAGATATAGACTTTGGAGCAAGTTTGTGAGGATTATATGGTTTTAACCACGGAAAGCGTTGACAACCAAATGTCTTGAGAAAGTTATACTTGGGGCTTTCTTTAAACAAGATTTCAAAGGGACTAGCATTCTTTAATTTGGAACTCGGTAACCTATTGATGAGATGAACAATTGTGGCAATAGCCTCAAACCAGAGGTTTAAAGGTAGTGAGGCCTGATGCATAAGAGCTATAGTAGTTTCGGTGATATGCCTATGCTTTCTTTCAGCCACTCCATTTTGTGGAGGTGTATATGGATAACTATGTTGCAACATTATGCCTTTTTTTTTATCTACGCAACATTATACCTTTAGATTGAAGAAAATTTTGCACATTTTTATTCAAGTACTCTGTCCCACAATCAGTCCTAAAAGCCTGAATCAAGGTGCTGAACTGATTTTGGAAGTAATTAACAAAACCAACAAGTTTATTGAACATTTCACTCTTGTATTGTAAATGATAGATCCAAGAAAATATGCTATAGTGATCAACAAACAACAAGTAATACTTGACTAGAGTATTTCCAACAGAGAAAGGTCCCCAGAGACCACTGTGTATCAGTGATCCTGGTTTATTGCTTACAGTGATTGAGTTCTCAAAAGGAAAACGGTGACTTTTGGCAATAGCACAATGTTCACAAGTCAATTTATTTGAAAAATGAATGCTTAAAATTGAGGCTAACTTCTGAAACTTGTCAAGTGAAGGGTGGCCCCAATCGATAATGCCATGTTTTAGCTTCGGTAATCTGATTAGTTCGGATGCTGGAGAAGGCTTTTGATTGTGATGTAGAGCTATAGTTGGCTTGACTGACGGTGTGATGTGATAAAACCCATGCTCATTAGTACCTCGGTGAAGAATTCTTTTTCAAAATCATGTCCTGAATGATAAAAGAACCAGCATCAAAGATAACTATGCAGTTGTTATCTTTGGTAAATCGTTGAACTGACAGTAAATTGGACGAAATATGCGGCACATGAAGGATTTGATTGAGCAAAAAGGTTGATGAAGGGATTGACAAAGTGCCTTTACTTGTATGTGCAATTGACAAGATTGAACCATCACCAACTAAAACTTGTTCTGCTCCTTGGTACGGTTGACATACCTGCATATTACTAACATCATTAGTAATATGATTAGTAGAGGCAGAGTCCAAGTATCAATTTTGAGTTGGTGCTTGTTGATTTGAGGTTGCAGCAGTCCATGCTTTGACATTGAAATTCTGAGGTGAATTTGTTTGATTTGATACTATAGGAACTTTATACCAACAGTCTGCCGCTGAGTGCTCTGTTTTAGCACAGATCAGGCATACAATTTGATTAAACTATTGAACTTGATTAGATTGTTGAACATGTCCCTGAATTGATCCTTGTCTTCCTCCACCTCTCTTATATCCTTTATATAACTAGCAGATCTTCCTCTATATCCTCTCGAAAAATTTCTTCCTCAAAAATTTCCTCTGTTATGAAATTGATTTCCAGAGAAATTTGAGAAAGTTGCAAAAGCCACATTTAGTTCAGTTAAAGATTGTGAATTGATTTTATTCACATGAATTTCTTCTGAGCAAAGACGAGAGGAGGTTTCTTCCACGATCATTTCACTCGCCGAATTTCTAATCAAGGTTTTGAAAGCATTGTATTCATCCGGAAGGCCATTTAGAATTATAAGTACCAAATCTTCATTATCAATGTTAGCATTGGCCAGATCTAACAAATCAATAATGTCCTTAATCTCATATAGATATTGTTCCATAGTCTTCGAAGCTTTCTTGACATTGTGTAATTTAATTTTCAATTGTTGAATATGCGAACAAGAGATAGAGGTAAATTTCTTACCAAGATTTGTCCACAACTCATGACAGTTCTTACATGATCGAATACTTGTGTAAATTGTCGGTGATAATGTGGCTACAATGCAACTGAGAAGGTGCGCATCTATCATCTTCCATATGATTGCTTTTGGATTTTCTTGCTCTTTATTCGCATCATCGATTATCATTAATGAAGGACAGACCTTTGATCCTTCTATATGACCAAACAAAGTAGTCGCCTGTAAGATATTCTCAACTTAACTTTTCCAAACAACATAGTTTATAGAATCTAGTTTCACAGTTATGAAAGAATGTAGATTTGATATAAGGAGAGTCAAGTTAGAAGGAAGCGGGTTAGAAGAAGTCATTCTTGTGTGAGGAATGGCTCTGAAAGATGGATTCAAATCTAAGAAATGTTGGATCGAATATGAGAACTATTGCTCGTGAGAGCTTTGTAGCTCTGATACCATGAAGAAAGATATACAAGAATCATAATTCTTCAACATAAAAAAGAGATCAGAAATAAGAGTTGAAAAATTGCAGAGAAATTCTTATTACACAATCTAATTTCATTACAATGGACCTCTTCTCCTTTTATATACACACAGTTACCCTTCCTAACTAACTACAGTTGGCACCACAACTCATACTTAAGAAAATAACTGATTTCAGTTATTTGGTTAAATCTTGAGGCACTTTAGCGACTCCACTGATTTCTCTGTAGCATAGGTTCCGGCTGAGGCTAATACGGTCGACTGTGAAGGCAATACAGTCGACTGTGATGGAGCATAACTTGTCCTTCTATCAGTCTCAAACAAGCCCCGAGAGCTTGGTATTCAACTTTTTTTGCATTTTTAATCAAGCAAGGGTTTATGAACAGTCATTGTGATATTTCCCTATTTGTCTAGAAGGACTCCTGTCACATTTCTTATCTTCTCATCTACATTGATAATATACTTCTCACATGATCTAATTCTATATTTATTCAAGATTTTCTCCTGCAAATGCATTTAGATTTTTCACTAAAGGATCTTGGTTCTTTGTCATATTTTATTGGCATATCAGTAATCCCTCAAGGTGATGGAGTATGTTTATCTCAGCACAAATATGCTACTGAACTGCTCCAAAAAGTTGGAATGACCAATTGTAAACCCTGCTCTTCCCCAAGTGCTGCTAAGTCTTCATCTACTGCTGTTATATCTTCACAGTCCGATGGTTCCTTTCTCACAGCCCTTTTTATACCGTAGTTTGGTTGGAGCATTGCAATATTTAACTATAACACGACATGATTTAGCATTTTCTATTAATCAAGCTTGTCAATTTATGCAAGCTCCTACCAATGCTCAATTTTCTCTTGTCAAGCGTGTCCTCCAATACATCAAAGGCACACTTTTTTGGACTCCGATTGGGCAGGCGATTATTTGGATCGTAAATCCACCTCGGGATATTGTGTTTTTCTTGGCAATAATCTTATTTCTTGGTTGGCAAAGAAACAACAAACTATTTCTAGATCGTCTATAGGGGCTGAATATTGAGCTTTGGCCTTGGCCACTACATAACTTTCATGGTTAAAAATGCTTTTAACTGATATGTATGTTCCTATTCATGCTCCAACTTTATTTTGTGATAATCTCTCAGGAATGTCCTTAGTCACTAATTCTGTTTTTCATGCTCGCACGAAACACATTGAGGTTGATTACCATTTTGTGCAAGAGAAAGTGACTGCTGGCTCATTTATGCTCAAGTATATTTCCTCATATGATCAAGTAACTGATATATTTACCAAGCCTTTATCAGGTGCTCGCTTTTCTTTTCTTACAAATAAGCTTATGGTAAAGAATATACTCATTAGCTTGATGGAGAATGATAGGAATACACCATGTTCAAGTGATCAAGATGGTCAAGACACACTGCAATATCAGCTGGAATCTAACAAAGGGAACAAAACAGTAGCTGCAGAAAAGAAATTGAGGAGTATAAGGCCAACTGGAGAGATCAAATGTAGAGAGTTAATTACCAACTGTACATAGAATTAGTTAGAAGACTATTGTAACAGAATTAGAGAGGGAAATTGTGTAGGAGCGTAGATACATAAATAGGGAGAAAGTTTATGTAAAAGAGTGATGAGAGAATGAGATCTGTAAAGAGAGATCGCTACTGTATTTGTCTTCGTTTGTTAATAAAATAGTCTTTCCTTCATGTGAATCAAATTCTTTTCAAAATGACTATGTTTTAGTGGTATTTATATAGCTTCAATTTTTTTACTGAGAAATTTTATTTGGAAGCAATGTAATATGCAATTGAGTGTAATAGAGGTAAAAATATTTTATAATAACTCTCAAATCGTCAACCCATCAAACCCGTCGTTGCAAAACCGCTAAAACAATTATAGAATTTGTCGATTTCATACAATGGGTAGTTTGGTTTTTTATATCGTCGTAAATGATTTGATTGGCAAATTATCGTTCAAACTGTACCGTACTGACACGCAGACACCCCTAATTTTTTTGGATTTTCTTTTGGGAGCCTAAAATTATTATTTATTATGTGAGAGAGAGAGAGAGAGAGAGAGAGAGAGAGAGAGAGAGAGAGAGATATGGAGAGGGGAAAAAAAAGAATACTTCAAACAACATTAATTGTAAGTGTTGATTGTGTTCGGTGAGAGAGTGAAAATAGTAAAGTAATAGAGAGGGTGAAGTGACTTTTTCTTGATAAATTTTTGAATTTCCAACGGTCCGACCTGAGAAGTCCGTCTGTACACCTAACCTCCAGCTTACATGTACTTTAATGTTGATTTATTTGGATTATGATTCTTACAATTACTCTCATGAAATGAAAATTTTTATTACATCAAAATTACATAATTTTGTGTTAATTGTTAACAAAAAATGATATTTTATTAAATAATATTTTTAAAATACAAAACTATGTAGTTTTGATGTCATTGCAACAAAATACACAATTGGTAACTAAATTTGGCAACGTAAGGTATTTTTAGTTGACAAATATATATTTTTGGCTACACTAAAATAAAATACGTTGACAAAAGTTCAAAAAATTTTTTTATTAGCAACACAGAAATTATTTCGTTGGTAAAAAGTTTGGAAAAACATTTGGAGACTAAATTTGTCAACGCATGGTATTTTTAGTTGGCAAATGTATATATTTTTGGCTACGCAAAAAAAAAAATACATTGGTAAAAGTTCAAAAAAATGACTTTTAGCGACACAGAACTCATTCATTGGTAAGAAGTA
>JAULLF010321830.1:0-11371 GCA_035668175.1 Sarracenia flava
TTGACCCGATCTTCCCCGCTTCATGCGACAAGTCAAATACTGGACAAGATATACGGACAATGCATACATACATCATACATGCAATAAATATGAAACCAAATATGCATATCCTCTCAATTGATTCTCATTAATATTTCTGGGATCCTGGATATTAAAATACACAAAAGTGTGGCTTTTCAGTATACCATCCTAACACGGTATCTGTGCATTTATTCTGGGTTTTGGGTTTTTGGTGCTTGAGTCTAGATCCTTCATCTAAATACTACTCAACAGACTCCTCTTGATCCTCATACAATGTATTGTTGACCCTATGAGCACAATCACATGCACGTATGACTCCTCACACCTTAGAACATGTAGGATGCATGCATGAGAATAAAATGTTTCCCTAGATAACCTAGTGTCCCCAAAAAATTAAAAAACCACCATTAGTGCTCGTAGAGGTCTTGAACACCTATCGAGCGCCTCCAAGCACTCGTAGAGCACTCGAGCACTCTAAGGTCACCTCAATTTAATTGTTATTTTTCTTTGGTAGAGAGTTGGGAATTAAGGGCGCTCGCAAGGAACTCGCAATGCACCCGAGCATCCCCTTCTTCCTCTATCCACTTTTCAGTGGCACCATTTCCAAGTCTGAAGAAAATTAATTGCACTCGTAAAGCGCCTAAGCATGCTTGCAGTGCACTCGCAGGGCGCTCGAGCTCCCTCTCACAGTTTTCATCCTCTAATAAATTTAAGCCCATTTTGTATATATAACATACGATTTAGTGGGCTATGGTTTAAGCATTATTTTTGCATCAGTTGGGGAGGATCCTTCTTCTCTCTAAACCCCTTGCATTTAAGTCTCCTTCAATGCTTATGATTGTAGCAACATAAAGTATTAATATTCTATTTCATAGTAGTTTTTTCCTTCGCTTAGGTTGTGTCCCACAAAACCATATCCTCTCTTCCACTACACTTTCTCCTTACAAACTTGGCCGAGTTGACTCAGAGCCGTTGGAAGATGGACATCGAGAAATGCTCTCATGGTGGCTACAGGATCAAAGACAATGCTCCGGCAGCTAGATTAATAAAACAAAGTTAGGTTTCCATGGGTATATGGTTGTGAGTCATCTCTCTTGTATTCTTTGATTCCTCTTTGATTAGTAGTGTATTTTTGTGTATTGATGTCGTGGGTTTCATCCCGAGGATAAACCCTAGTGTTTTTGACTTATATCATGTGTGTTTTTCGTTATCGTAGTTTTAAGTTGTAGTTTTTAATATTGTCTCTATCACACAAACCATTTTGAGTAAATAGGAAAGTTAAATTTTTAATTAATCGGATTGATTTTTTAATTTACCAGTATTTAACATATTCTCTCATCTCTAAGTTAATTTACTTGTTCTTAGTGATTTTCAATATGTATTAAAACTCTTGAACCAAATATGGAATGATGTAATTATTTTTGCTGCTATGAATAGAGGAAACTCAATTACTCTTGAACTATGTTTTGGTTGATAGTGTGACTCCCCCAATAAGGAAACTCATTGGGGTGTCACACTATCCCCGAAAACATAGTTCAAAATGTTAGGATCCGAATCGTCATGATAGTGATGATAATATATATGAATCATATTAAAAATTATGGACGGGTAAATGCCAAATAAGCTCCAGATTAAAATTTTTTGATATCGAACAATCAAAAAATAAACATGTTACTCCCGAAGTCAGAAAGAATTATAGCTTCGTGATCTCTCTAGTTTGATCACGATACTTGTAACAAACTTTAATTCTGAACATCAACCTGAAGAACCGGCAATATCCGCTCCAACTTAAGCCTTCTACTATATTCCCAAATGTCGAAACTCGAATCAAGTGTAGGCTTAAATCCTACAAGCTTCAAGACCCCAATGGGTTGCCTCTCAACTATATAACTAATTATTACTTACGTGGAAACCCTAATATGAGAATATGTATATTGATACATGTGGTAACCAAGGTTTATAATGACATATATAAATATATATATATATATATATATATAGCTATAGTATGGACCTAAGGAGTAAATAAGGCACGGGCTTCCTATGTAATTAAATATTACCAATTTAACCCATAACTAATATTTAATTATAAAAATTATCATTCGTTTCACTAAATAGTGATAATTGTACTCTGGCCTTATTCTCAAAACTAAATAATTGATATACCGATTCGATCCGAGCTCTCTTAACTCCTATTCTTAAATACTTATTATTTTCCTGCATGTTAAGATTACAAATACGCATCGATTAAATTAAATTACTAAAAATTTTATTTAATCAACATCTTCAAAATTCCTTAAGATGTTCCACTTAACTTATTTCATATGTCAGATAACTAAATCCATTTGTATGATTTGGCACGATCAAAACTAGTAAACTTCCTTATGGGGTATCATCAATCTTGATCATTCAGGATGTGGATTTCGTCAATAATTAATATCCACCATCTAAATAATACAGTTATCCAATTCATCAAGATTATTCGCCCATACAAGATCGCACCCTCTAATGAATTAAAATAACGAATATTAAATATACATGTCTAATAATTATTTCGAGATTATGAGCATAAACACTTATAATAACTATGGGATGTAAATTAGTTTAAACAGTTAGTATAAAATTAATTACTCCAACCTAATCATATTCAATATAACTATGTATATTAGCACAACGAGTCGGAACAATAAATAATGGTGTTATCTGTTCCCCATAACCATGATAGGTTTACTAAAACTCTATACTTCAGCCATACCGATTGTGTGTCCATTTTCATCTAAGTTGTGAATCAAAACATATATTCTACATGAACAGATAATCTGAACTTCTGTTAGTAAGTCAAACTCCACACACTGACTAACTACTATGTAGAATAAAAGACACTAATGCACCACATTATTTAAACAATAAAATGCATTCATTACTCATTAAGATTCTCGTAAAATGGAAAAAATTATTTTATTAAGAAAATTAAATACTAAAACAAAGAAAAACATGGTTTTTAGCAACCCTAACTCTAAGTGGCTATGGAATGGAAAATAAATTAAACCAGATGTAGAATCAGCTTTTGGGGATGCTTGAGAATGCCAAAAACAATGAACAAGCACTAGATTAAGATGTTGGAAAGATGGCCTGGGAAATTTTCTAATTTTGGAATTGAGCCTGAGATGTAGGACCCGGTACCTTCTATTTTTGTTTCGTGTTAAATCTTAGTTTTCATGTTTAAGCATTTTCAAATTAAAGTACTTAAATTTCAGGAAATTTATTAATTCGAGCTTCTTGTTATTGGATAATAGTACAGATATGTCCGTAGATACATGTGTACTATTATTGTGGATTATCGTGACGAGTTTCAAGGTTTTTGGATTGAGACCTGGGCCTATTATGATTTCCTTTCTCGGATATGTCCTAGTAGGGGGACCGCTCGAGCAGTCGAGTAGCTAAGACATTTTAAGTTTGGGTTTATGCTTATTTCATTATTCCATTTATTTCTCTAACTCTCGAAAAACATGAGCACTACCTTAGGTTTGGTTCCTTAAGGGTCACCAATGGCAGCCCAAAAAATTAGCATGCATGTGTGTGAGGGTAGGTGCGTGGGTGTGTCGAATTGTGAGACTTCTTATTTAATGTTAATGAAGATGAGTAACGATAATGGACTAAAAGACTAGTTTTTCTGAAATGAGACATTCTTAGATTGAAATGAAAGTCGATTTTTCTTTCAAGTTTTACAAGAACCAAAGAATGGGTTTTCTCTATATAATGTATTTGCATTCGTGTAACCATCCTCGCATCTTATATATTTTTCATGTTTAATCTTTTATCCTACGAGCGTTAGCTCACATTGTCATAACGACATTTCAACTGCTACCGGGAAAAAAGTAGCAGAATAGCATATTGGGTATGGTGATCAAATCTTGTATATTTTCATATGACATGTTTAGATGCAAATATTGGGAACTTGGCGTGTAATTCTTATTCTTTTGATATACTTGGTTTACTGAATGATTGTAAATTGTTGTAAATCCTTAAGGCTAGTATAATTTATGCATGCATATGATGCCTATACTTATACTTAGAGGACCATTTTAAACCTATTTTATGTAATTTCTATAAATATATGAAATGTTGAATATTTTTCGTATTTGAGGTTTTGAATGGTTCTTTATGCCGGATTGGGTTTTGAAAACTATTTTTATCAAATGTTGAAGATTGGGGAACAAAATGAGAGTTTTTGGCACTGTTTACCAATACTTAAATTTTTTTTTTAAGATTTCAGAAATTTAACTCTTGGGTAAAGGACCACTCGAGCGATCGTAATGAGCGCTCGAGCGGTCCCTACCTAGGCAGATTTTTTTGAAAAGTTGTTTAAAAGGAGGATTTTTGGAGCTTTGTTTGGCTATTCATTTAATCCCTATTCAATCATTTTTGGGGACCCCTTTTAATCAAAAATGGACTTGTTTTGGTTTGTATGAAAATGTTTGTAATTCGATTTGGTAACTGGTTTACTAAAAAAAAGTTGAGTTTTCCTAAATGTTTCAGTTTGGGTTATTATTCGTGGGATGGTTTGTGAGTTGTTCTCTTATTATCTTATTAGTTTATTATTACTGAAAGTTTGGGGTGTTACAAGAGACCCGCACTTATTCTTCTTGGTTCTTACAGAAAGAACCAATACACGAAAAAATAACATCATCAATGATTGTCAATCAGATATCAAGCCATAATTCGCCTATCTATTTATGGCACGATTATTATAGTTGTAAGTAATATGTGAATATTCTATAGATTTTAGCTTCCGATTTAGTTATATCTGATTGATGTACTTGCTGAACTTTAGCCATGTAATTAGCTCAAAAGATTGCTATATAATGAGAAGAACCCTTATAATGAGGGCATTCAATCCAATTGACATGGTATAAGAGTGAGGTTAGCAAACAATAATCGTCACCGTCGAAAACCCAAGGCACTACTACATTGCAAACCCTTGTTGTTGGTATTGTCTCTTGGCTCTACCGTTGTCAGCATCCATAGGAGATGATTCCGGTTGCATTCTTTCTCTACTTTGTGGCTTATCTTACATGTTCGTGGTTCGTGGCATCCTTATTTGTGGTTATGTTTGTGGCTTTCTGGTTTGAGGCTCCTCCAATTTGTGGCTTCTCTCTGGTTCGTGGTGTTTTGTTCGTAGCTTCAAACTCGAGGCGTTGTTGCCATCAAAAACCATAGGTGTCACCGTTGTCCCTAGGCTCCGCCGTCATCGTCGCTGTCACCATCATTCTAGGGAGATGCTTCTGGTTCATGGATTGTCCCTCTGGTTCGTGGGTTCTTGTTCGTGGATCCCTTTTGTTCGTGGGTTGTCCATGGTTCAGGGTCTCTTTGTTTGTGGTGTCTTCTGATTGTGGATTTGGGTTAGTTTTGTGGGTTTGTGGTTCCTTCTTTTGCTTGGTTATTTTGAGTTAGTTTTGGGTTAGCTTTAGGCTTTGTCACATCTTCTGGTGCTTTCTATTCATGGGTTGTCCCTAGTTTTAGGTTAGTTTTGGTTTCTCTGTTAGGTTATTTTGAGGGTTTTTGGCTGCTTGTCGTTGGTTATTTGGTGAGTTTGGGTTATTTTTGTTGTTATTTTGTAGGATTAGATTATCTTGTGGGTTTTGGTTATTTTGGTTATTTTGGGTAATTTTAAAAGCTTCTAGGCATAATGACTACCAACTCAGATTCTTATGGTCTACGATTCACGTGGAAAAATTATGGTACTTGGTAATTTCAATTTTATGTATTTATTATAGGGAAAGAATCATGGGGCTATATTGATGAAAGTGAATCAGCTCCAACTAACTTCCTAAATTGGCTCAGTGCAAGGTCAAAGATGCTAGAGTAATGTTATGGATCTTAAGATCTATTGATCCTCGAATTGTCCTATATCTGAGGATGTACAAGACTTTTAAAATTATGTAGAAATTCTTGATAAATTTTATAATCAGGACAACATAGCCCGACGCTTTCAGTTCGAATATGTGATTGCCAATTACACTCGTTGCGATATTTCCATTTAAGATCATTTTTCTAGGTCATAGAACTTTTGAGGTGAATTTGCTGACACGGTTTATGCTAAAGTGCCAGAGAAATCTCTCTCTGCTCTTCAGGAAGTTCATGAACAGAGCAAAAGAGACCAGTTTTTGAAGAAATTACGGCCTGAATTCGAGGCAACTCGCTCTAATTTGATGAACCATGATCCTCCTCCTTCATTGGATATGTGTTTCGGAGAATTAATTAGGGACAAGCAGGGTCTTGCAACACAATTCAATATTCAGCAAGATAAAACGACATCTAATGTCATTGCATATGCAACTCATGGGAAAGACCAAGGTAGGGATATGCATAAAGGTCAATGCTTCAGTTGCAAGGAGTATGGGCACATTGCTTCTTAATGTTCAAAGAAATTTTGCAAGTATTGCAAGAAGCTGGGCCATATTATCAAAGAATGTCCTATTCGTGCCTGGAATCAACAAGCTTATGCCTATAAGGCTGCGGTTGGTCCTTCTTCTTCTGCTAGTTCTTCTATAGCTGGTGATCAATCTATCCTTACTCTACATATGGCTTAGTAGATGATTATGTCAGCCTTTTTCCCTTAGGATTCCAAGGTAATGGTACTATTGCATCTCAATCTTGAATTCTTGATTCTACTGCATCCAATCATATGACTAGATTGTCCAACACTCTTTGCAATGTACACTCTTATCATGGTTCATCCCAGATTCAGATAGCTAATGGGAGTCATTTTAGCTATGAATGAAGTCAGAGATATTAATTCTTCTTACATAGATGTTTATATATCTCTTGAACATTCTACTAGTCTTATCTAAGTTAGCCAGTTAATTGATAGTAACTGTGAAGTTCATTTTTCTCGTGATGGTTATCTTATGCAGGATCAGGTGTCAAGGAAGATACTCGTTAAGGGGCCTAAAGTTGAGAGACTTTTTCCATTACACTTTTCCATTCCAAGTTTATCTTTGAATTATATGACAGTACATTCTCATAGTGAAACATGGCATAAACATATGGGTTACCCAAACTCTGTTGTTCTGTCTCATATATTAAGTTCTGGTTTGTTAGGCTATAAAGAACATATTTGTAAAGCTTTGTTATTTGATTGTTCTATATGCAAACTTGGTAAAAGTAAAACTATTTCATTTCCTTTTCATGCTAATCGTTCTGCAAAAAGATTTGATATTGTGCATAGTGATGTTTTAGGTATTTCTCCTGTAATTTCTCATGCTCGATGCAAATATTTTTTGACATTCATTGATGATTTCAGTCGATATACTTGGCTCTATTTTCTTCCGTCCAAATCTGATGTCTTATCTATTTTTCAGACCTTTATAGCATATATTGAGACTCAATTTTCTATAGGTATTAAGATTGTGCGGTCTGATTCTAGTGGAGAATACATGTCCCATGAGTTTCATAATTTCCTACACCACAAAGGTATTATGTCTCAATGCTCCTGTCCCTATACCTCACAGCAAAATGGTGTGGCCAAACGTATGAACTGACATCTATTGGACGTTGTTCGTACCTTATTACACGAGTCTTCTTTTCCTTCTATGTTGATGCATTATCTACTGTAATTTACTTAATTAATAGATTTCCCCCTTAGGTCTTGAATTTTGATTCTCCTTATTTTTGTTTGCATCATCAGCATCCTAACTATCTTAATTTGCATACTTTTAGATGTGTTTGTTTTGTTCATTTGCCTCCTCATGATCGTCATAAACTTTCTACTCAATCTGCTAAATGTGTATTTATGGGTTATAGTATTTATCACAAAGACTATGTTTGTTATGATCCTGGTTCTAACAAATTTCGTACTTCTCGTAATGTTAATTTCTCCGAAAATCAATATTACTTTTCTACCCATATTGAGCCCTTGTTGAGCTTAGTGTCCTTCCTTGTTATAATGAATTGTCTCCCCTTCCTAAATGGTTTAAATGTGGAATTGTGTATACTCGACGTCTACCAACTTTGCCCTCTCCCGAGCTTGACCCCTTCCTCTACACCTGATGCATCGCCATCTATGCCTCATGAGCTTGATATTGCTCTTGCACCTGGTCCTCAATGTGTTGCATGGGTGTAATGTCCTGACCCATTATTAATAAACACTAGAATAATAACCAATCTCCTTTTGTCTCTCCAAAATCCTGGGTTTGGAGAACAAAAGATAACACTCTAAAAAGGGTCTCAAAATATTCTAACTTTGAAAATTTTTAGAAATTTCGATAGAGTTTCCCCTGTTTTACGTACTATGCCAAATTTTCTAAAATTGTAAACAAGATAACAACAACCCAGCAACAACACAATAACCAAATAAGACATTCAATGGCATCCATCTAACTACTTCATTCCATAATCAATAATAAAAACGATAATAGCTACTACTGACCAAGTAATATAGATCTTTGATGCTAAAATCAATAACTACTACAAGCAGAGGATAATAACCAAGATAACCCAAACAAAAAGAATAACATGGCCTTAAGGCCTTACAACTCAATAGTTAAAATTTAAACAATTTGAATAGAACTATACAAATAAATTAAACTGCTACAGAACATCATGTCAACAAAGAAAGGAGCTCATCCTTTCCAGCCATGCTTAACAATCCATGTAGCACCAGAAAAATTTGGGTTACAATAATATGAGTGAAAGCACCTATAGGAAATTCACTAACCAAAGAATAAAAATGAATAACATGTGTCGAGCATGTGAATACCATAACGTTAGTAAAAAAGGAACCATGTTTCATATTTTGTTAATAACTGTATTCACATAAATGAAGTTTTAGAAACATTTCTTAAAACTTGATTTATTCATTTTCTTTCAATTTTCTCATCAAAACTATTTTCCTGGATTTCAGTTCTTTCAAAGGATTTTTAGGGCTATCTCAAAATATACCCCATAAGGATTAACTCACCCATGCACGCACATACTCCGGTCTGCAGATGGCACCGGTCAACCCACACATACCTGGTTCTCAATCACCCTACCAGCCACACGGGTTAAGCACTCCGAATGTCGCACAGACACATCCCACATACCATGATCGAACTTCATCCCAACTAATGTCACAGATAATAATCAAAGAATACATGTGATATATGTGTGCACAAGTATGCAGCAAATGATATATGTTCGAAACACGTAGGTAAGTAATATTAAATTCCATCAAACCTTTGTTCTTGCATGCCCGGTTTATGAAACCATACGGGAGTATATGGTCTCACTATTTTTATACAATCCGAGTACAAATTTACAAACCAAAGTTTGAAGGCTTGGCCGACCTTTATTCAATATGAGCACACGATTTTACAAACCGACATTTGAGGGCTTGGCCAACCCTTATAGCACACGATTTTACAAAAACAAAGTTTGAAGGCTTGGCAACCTTTGTAGCACATGATTTTACAAACCGATGTTTGAGGGCTTGGCCGAACCTTATAGCACACAATTCTACAAATCGAAGTTTGAAGGCTTGACCGACCTTTGTAGCAGACGATTTTACAAATCGAAGTTTAAGGGCTTGGCCGACCCGTATAGCACATGATTTTTCAAACTGAAGTTTGAGGCTTGGCTAACCTTTATAGCACGTGATTTTACAAATCGAAGTTTGAGGGTTTGACCGACCCTTATAGCACACGATTTTACAATCCGATGTTTGAAGACTTGGCCAACCTTTATTCAATATGAATCCAACTCACAAGGATTTGTCTCACCATCCAACATATCTTCTACCATTTCTGCAATAAGGATATACACAATAAGGATATCAACAATAAGGATATCAAAAGTATGGATACCACAATAAAGATATTGACAATAAGGATATCAACTGCAAAGATATCAACAGTAAAAATATCACAATAAAGATATCAACAATAAGGATATCAACATCAAAGATATCAACAGTAAGGATATAATAATAAAGATATGATAATAAGGATATCACAAATCAACAACAATGATATCAATAGTAAGGATATCGTAAATCAACCTGCACAATATACACAATACAAATATCGTAATAAACTCACATGCACTCCTGCCACGGGGTGCACCTACCACATAGGTCCACACGATTCTACAGACCAAAAATAGAATGTATGATCACACACGTGTAATACTAAGTCCACTATTATCACATTCAAAAACTCCTGAATATAACCTCGATTATATTCACCCACACCACTAGCTCATTCCCAGGTCTACAGTTCTCAGCCACAAAAATGAATTCTCTCGTTGACTCACGAAGAATCAAACACTATGCCAATCGTACATCAACAAAACACATCCCTAAGGTAACCACATGCCACCTCAACATTTCTCTATCACGACCACACGTTATCTCAACACACCTTTATGGTGACCAAACGTCACGTCAACACACCTCTATAACGACCATACGTTACCTGTCAACACATCACTATGATGACCACACGTCACTTATCAACACGTCACCTATGTTGACCACATCTCACCTCAATACATCTCTATGGTGGTTACATGCTACCTTAACACATCACTACGGTGACAACCTATCACCCCAACACATCTCTATGATGACTGCGAGCCACCTCAATCCATCCCACAGGTAACTATACGTCACCCTAACCCATATCTAAGGCAACTACCTATCATCTAAGCTAAGAACTTAACGTTCGAACTACCATATTACGGCACACTCGTATCACATTTAAGGATCTTTACTGGGTCCTATTCAATCCACCCGAATCATCCACCCACACCCAACGAACCACGAAGGACTTGTAAACATATGTATCAAACTAACATGGGATACTACCCGGTCCTTACCTATACATTTCTTAAACAAGATACCATATCACCTTACCATTAGACATAGCACAATTATATATATATACACACATATATACTTATACATACATATTTATAGATAACACGTAAGTACCACAATCACCAATTAACTCTATCAAGACTTGATAGTGTTGGATAGGTATACTGAAAGCCATGCTTTTAGGTATTATCCGGGATCTCGGAAATATTAATGAGATTCTATTAAGAGGATATGTATACTAAGATTCGTATTTATTACATTTATGATGTATGTATACATTTGTCTGTATATCGTGTCCAGTATTTGACTCGTTGCATGAAGCAGGGAAGATCGGGTCAGAGGTTCTGACACATATACAAGGGGCTCACGACAGCAATGGACCCGGACTATCCATTGGAATGGTTGTAGCACATCATTATATTAGCTGGTCTTGGCTAGGTCGAAAGGATCGAATCCCGATCTTGGGATTTGAGTTTCGAGCTCGATGTGTTA
>JAULLF010322932.1:0-11367 GCA_035668175.1 Sarracenia flava
GTACTCTTTGGAAGTGAGACGTCTCACTTAGACCAAAATTTGAGAAACTCAAGAATACTTGTGATCTTGGATTTTAATACTTGGGCATTAATTTGAGGTACTTAAAACCTGAAAGTAACTTAATAATGCAACTCAAATATTAGTAAATACAATATCAATGAGTTGTTATAAGTTAAAACAACAAATGGAGCTTGATTGAATAACCCTTGGGCCAACACTATTGATTTTAGGTTTAACAGCCTGTAGTTTAGATCCATGGAAAACCAATCTTGCATTTTGCCCGAAGGACAATCTGCCCAAAGATCCCCTCTCTTCAATGGGATAAATTATTCCGATTGGAAGATGAGGATGACTTAATTCATACAGTCACTAGATATGGCTGCATTGAGAGTTATTGTCAATGGTCCTCTCATACCTTCTGTCACGAATGAAGGAGAAACCACTCCCAAACCTGAGAGTGACTACACTGATGAGGATTAAAAATAGCTCTAAATAAATGATAAAACTATTAATTTATTACATTGTGGTTTGGGACCCAATGAATATAATAGAATTCAAGGGTGTGATACAGCTAACCAAATATGGAATAAACTACAAGTTGCCCGTGAAGAAACCAATCAAGTTGAGCACAAAAGGATAGATATGTTAGTAAGGGACTATGAACTTTTTAAGATGCATGAAAATGAGACTATATCTGATATGTTTACTATATTCAACCTCATTACTAACAATCGGAAATCTCTTTGTAAGACCTTTTCTAATGTAGAACTTGTAAGAAAAATTCTCAGGTCTCTCCTAAAGGATTAGAGGCCAAAGGTCACTACTATAGAAGAAGTCAATGACCTCTCTACTCTTGGACTTGATGAACTCTTGGGTTCCATCTTAACTCACGAGTTCATGTTGAGAGATGAAGAAGATAAAAATCCAAAGAAAACAATTGCTTTTAAGTCCAGTACGGCCACTGAGGAAGAAGAAACTTAAAATGAAGATGAAGAAGTGCTGGCCATTATCACCAGAAAAGTGGCCAGAATGTTGAAGAAAAAAAGAGAACAAAAGGGCATATTTAAAAAATGGAAAGGACAAACCTACAAGGACTCAAATCCTAAAGAAAAGAAAGAGGAGATCACTTGCTACAACTATCACAAACCTGGCCATATCAAGTCCGAGTGTCCACTGCTCAAGAGGGACAAGAAGAAACATCCTAAGAAGGCAATGAATGCAACATGGGATGACACCGACTGAAGCGAAGAGGAAGAGGACTCAAGTGATAATGAAGTGGCCAACTTATGTCTCATGGCCCGCGAAAATGAGGTAACTAATTTCTTTTCTAGTGATGATAGTGACGATGAGACTTTCACTCATGAAGAACTTCAAGAAGATCTTGAAGATTCTTTGAAAGTTGTCAAAGAACTAAAACTAAAACATAAATCATATGAAAATAAAATCACTAGTTTAAACTCAAAAGTAAACGTTTTAGAAAATAAGGTCTCAATCGAAGCTCAAAAAGAAAATTTTTTGCTAAAAAAAAGATTAAGGACCTTATCAAGATTATAACTAAATTTACTCAAGGTGAGAACAATTGAGATATGATTCTTGGTACTAGATGCACAATTAATAAAGAATGGCTGAGATTCAACCCACACGAAAACAAAACCATTTTGAAAAATCCTTTTAATAAAGCATCTCTGCCTAAAATAGTAAGTTGTGATTTCTGTGGAAAGAATGGACATATGATTCAATTATGTAGTTCTAGACTTAATGGAAATAAACCAACAAAGAAGGTACGGATTAGAAAGGGTGATTCATCACCTAAAGTAACCAAAATGACATATAAGATACCAACACACATAAGGCAATCCAATATGAAAGCCTATCACAAAACTGCTCCTGCTTTACATGGCTATGTAAGTCCTTACATTGACTATATGCAACCATTTATGCATAACATTAACTACTAGTCTAACCCATATGGACCCAAAGTAAGGTGGGTACCAACATATGTCCCTTATAATGATTTCATAGGAAAATATAAGCAAAGATAGATGGTTTTTGGATAGTGCCTGCTCGAGGCATATGACAGGGAATGCAAGTTTCTTCAATTACTTGAAGCCTAAAGATGGAGGTTTTATCACATTCGGGGACAACACCAAAGGTAAAGTCATTGGAGTTGGTAACATAGGTAACCATTCTTCCTTTTGTATTAAAAATGTCTTATTAGTTGATGGATTGAAACATAATCTGCTTAGTATAAGTCAATTGTGTAATAGTGACTATGATGTTTCATTTGGGGCAAATAAACGTATTGTGAAGTGTGATGATCATGTCGTTTTTGTTGCATATAGAGATCATAATGTGTATACAACTAACTTAAAAGACTTGTCCAATCAAGATATTAAATGTTTTATTGCCCATAGTGAGCAAAGTTGGCTATGGCATAAAAAATTAGGACATGCTAGTATGGATTGGATTTCTAAACACTCTAAAAAGGATTTAGTTAAAGGTTTACCAAAATCAAATTTTATGAAAGATAGAATTTGTGACGCATGTCAATTAGGTAAACAAAAGAAAACATCTTTTAAAAAGAAAAATGACATTTCTACTTCTAAGCCATTGCAATTGCTCCATATGGACCTTTTTGGACCTAACCGAGTGGCAAGTCTAAGTGGTAAGTTATATGTTTTTGTGATTGTGGATGATTTTACTGGTTTTACCTGGGTGCTCTTTCTTTCTCGTAAAAATGAGGCACACACACTTTGCTAGATTATGCCATAGGTTACAAAATGAAAAAGGCTATAAAATAACTAATATTAGAAGTGACCATGGTGGAGAATTCGAAAATGGAAATATGAAAAAATTCTGTGATGAACAAGGCATTGTGCACATCTTTTCAGCACCTAGAACCCCACAACAAAATGGTGTAATTAAACGTAAGAATAGATCATTATAAGAAATGGCTAGAATTATGCTTAATGAACATAAGTTGCCACAATATTTTTGGGCTGAAGCCATTAGTGCTTCTTATTATGTAATGAATTGTGTAATAATTAGAAAATATTTAAATAAGACACCATATGAGTTGTGAATGGGGCGTAAGCCTAACATTGCTTATTTTAGAGTGTTTGGTTGTAAATGTTATGTTGAATGATATGTCTAATTTACGAAAGTTTGATGCAAATTTGGATGAGGCCATATTTCTTGGATATTCTATAACTAGTAACGCATATAGGATTTATAATAAAATAACTCTAGTTGTTGAAGAGTCCTTACATGTTAATTTTGATGAGTCAAACCCTTTCTCAAAGAAAGAGGATCAAGTTGATGATCTAAACTTAATTGAGGAAGGTGTAGATCAAATTGACCTTAAAGGAAATGAACCTAAAGATAATCCTAAGGAAGACCAAGAGGATCCGAAGGATAGTGAAAATCCAACCAATGGATCAACTTCACTACTCAATGCTTGGAGATTGGTTCACAATCATCCTAAGGATCAAATCATAGGTGATCCTACTAGTGGTGTGACCACAAGGTCTAAATTACACAATGTGCATTCTCACATTGCATTAGTCTCACATATAGAGCCTAGTAATATAGACGAAGCACTTGGTGATGAAGCTTGGATCCTTGCTATGCAAGAGGAGCTCAGCCAATTTGATAAGAACCAAGTTTGGACACTTATCCCTGGGCCCTATGACCATTCTATTATTAGCACAAAGTGGATATTTAGGAACAAGAATGGTGAACATGGCAATATTACTAGAAATAAAGTTAGATTAGTAGCCCAAGGATTCAATCAGAAGAGGGCATCGATTATGATGAGACTTTTGCGCCCGCAACTAGAATGAAAGCCATACGCATGTTGCTTGCATATGCATTATATAAAAGATTTAAACTTTTTCCAATGGATGTCAAAAGTTCTTTTTTAAATGGTTTCATAGAAGAGGAAGTTTATGTGAAACAACCTCCAGGTTTTGAAAATGAAAAATTTCCTAACTGTCTTTAAACTTACAAAAGCACTCTGTGGTTTGAAACAAGCTCCTAGAGTTTGGTATGAATGGTTGAGTGGATTTTTACTTGAAAATGATTTTAATCGAGGTAAAACTGATTCAGTTTTATTTATTAAGTGCTTGAATGATGACATGCTTATTGTACAAATATAGGTTGATGATATCATATTTGGTGCTACTGCATGTCCATATGTGATGAGTTTGCCAAGTGCATGGACAAAGAATTTGAAATGAGTCTCATGGGTGAATTAAACTTTTTCCAATGATTAAAAATCAAACAAACACTAAATGGGATTTTTCTAAATCAACCAAAATATACAAAAGATCCTTTTAAACGTTTAGGTATGGAAGATGCAAAACCATTTGGTACACCCATGAGTACATCAACAAAGCTTGACAAAAATGAAAATGGCAAGGATGTTGATTCAAAAATCATTAGAGGCATGATTGGTAGTTTTCTATATTTGAGAGCAAGTAGGCCGGACATTATGTTTAGTGTATGTATGTGTGCTCGCTTTCAAGCTTGCCCAATGGAATCACACCTGCTGTCAAACGTATCGTAAAATACATAAAAAGCACAATTGAGTTAGGATTATGGTATCTAAGTCAAGATTCTCTTGACTTGTTAAGTTACTCTGATGCTGACTTTGCTGGATGCAAAGTGAAACGCAAGAGTACCTCAGTAAGATGCCATTTTCTTATGCGTTCTTTAGTTTCTTGGTCAATCAAGAAACAGAACTCAGTTTCCCTATCAACTACTGAAGGTGAATACATAGCTGCCAGTAGTTGTTGTGTGTAAACGTTGTACATTAAACAACAACTTGAAGATTTTAAGTTGAAATTTGATAATATTTTTATCATGTGTGACAATGCGAGTGTTATTTTCTTAACAAAGAATCCTATTCAACACTCATGAACAAAGTACATTGAAATTAAATACCATCTTATTAGAGATCATGTTGAGAAGGGAGATGTAAAATTAAAATTCGTTAGCATTGATATTCAGCTCACTGACTTATTTACTAAACCTCTTCAAGAAGATAGGTTCAATAAAGTCTTTAGAGAACTAGGCATGATGAATGCTTACGATGCATAATTTTGAATATGCCTAATAGGGTTACGATGAAACCCGAGCATGATATTTTAGAAGTAGATTAATTCATTGAATTTTATTTTAGCCTTTTTTTAATTGGGTTTTGTTATACGACTACTTTAAATCCACGACATATTGGATCGTTGGAAAATATTTCTTCTCTAAATTAAATTAATATTCCATTTAAGCTTTTGTGATTGCATTACATGTGGGTCGTATAACTGTGCTTATTTGTTAATCAAAACTTAAATATGATATAGTCTATGTCGTGGATAAGACGAGTGGTACTCCGAACGAACCGTGCTATAATCCTGGATAGGGTATGCCGTATTTAAATTCGGGATTTTGATTGTAGAAGTTGAGATATATTATACTAATGATCAGACGAGACAGATTGTGCTCCGGATAGTCCATGCCAATGTCTTTGATAGAAATTACCCTGTTTGCATGAAAATCTATTTTTTTGAATCTCCATATTGGTCGTGTCATGGTAGGATTGAATCTAATTAAAGGCTAGATAAAATTAGAATTAATTGAAACTAGAATACTAGAGAGAGGTGGATTCTAACCTATGGTAGAACTCTTCTTTAAAAAGAACTATCTTTCTTAATCAGTAGTTTAGTTTAACTTAACAAGAAGTTGATTAGATTAAAGTTAGTTTTTATGAAACAAGTCCAAGATTTATATTTTTCTTTTAATTAAATTAAGTTTTTTAAATATTAAATAATTGGTTAAAAATATTTATTTGCCGCTTATTACTCGTGGGAACGATCCTGACTTACCACTAGATGTCTAGTTAGTGTAGATCTTGGTAAAAACATGGCAACAGGACGACATGTTTATCAGTGCATAGTATGAGATTTGCAGATATTGGCTTTTATCGGGCTGGTTTCAAAATGGTTGGTCGTAGCTAATATCATATACAAACTGCTTGATGTTTGATTTGGGTAAAAATAGGATTTTTGGGAAAAATGGGCTTTCGAGTTGTTTTTCCCTAAAACTAGTTAGTTTTTCAAGAAATTGGTGTGGTAAGAACTTATGGTTCAAATTTTGGATTTTTTGGGAGTTCGAATGATTTTCGGGAGGGTGACAACTTAGCCGGATTTAACGTTGAATCGTAACCTTTCATATTAAACTGAAATTTTCAGTAAAACATAACTTTCCTAGCAATTTGACTTTTTACAAAACTTATGATTCGATATTGATTCGGCAATTTTTACAAAACTTATGTTTGAACCAAGCTCTCCTAATTCATGCCTGTATTAGGAGTTTAAATCATTGCTTCTCACATAAGTAATAGGTTAGTGGTATGCTAGACCTTTATTCTTGTTGTAACTTTGGTTGTCATCATTATATATCGGTGGTTTCTTTGTACCATAGGTAGTTGTTATGGCATCGTTGATGTCGATTGCACCTTTGGTTGTTATTACAACATCTTTAGCCCCTTTGTGTTCTTAGTTGTTGTTGTAGTATCTTGGTTCTTAATGTCGCTTTAGTTGTATTACTATTAGTTGTTGCCACATTAATTTAGGTTCTGGTTATAGTAGTGGTGATTATGGGAGTTGGTGTTGGTGGGTGTTTTCTCTACTATTGTATCATATGATCTTTCTTCTTTCGAATAGATTGACCAGTTGGGTGCCCTACCCATTGGTCGACCATAAAAGTGTACACGGTTACTACGGGTGCCCTACCCTTTGGCTCAGTCATAAAAGTGTGCAATTTGTGTTGTTTAGTGTCGACTTTTGATCGACTCTCTCTCTCTCTCATATGATCCTTTTAGCCATCTTTGATGGTCAGGTCTGTGCATTGGTGGTGGGGGTTGGAGATGTGGGCGTAGGTGACCCATTGGGTAGTTTATGAGGTGTTGTATAGGGACGTTACGTGTTACTTGTTTCCGCCTGTTGATGTTCCCGCCTTAACTTGCAATCTAAACTGTTTTCCTTACTTATGATAATGCATAAATACTTGCTTTCAATACAAAATGTCTTCAATTTCTGTCAACTAAATTGTATTTGCATATCGCGTGTCAACCTCAAAAAGCATGTTTAGTTCTTGCATAGTTTGTTTCCTAAGAGCCTTTGCCTCATGTTATCTTTGACAAGATGTGGGTGATCTAGGTAAAGGCATCGTGGACTCAACTACAAATACACATGGATACCTTGGAGGACTTTCACATGCTTGTATTTATATTCTGGGATTTGTACACATTTTGATAGCATGTTCTAGGTACTCAGAGATTTTTGTAAAAGTCTGTAAATTCCATGTTTTCAAGTTTGTACCTCATATATTTGAGCTTCATGTTTCCGGGCCTTCGAGCTTCGGATTGCATGTTTAGTATTTTTCCTTAATTCATCTACTGTTTGTGGTGAGGCCGATGTGCCAGGAGGTTGTTTTGGGGGCCGTTTGGCTATCCGATTAATTTTCCATAAAAACAAGCTAGTTTAAGGATTTTCGATTTCGGGAAAAACTGTTTTCAAGTTTTTAGTTAAGGTTTCAACTTGTAAACATTTCTACATGCCTCCACATCTTAGTTGAAATTGTATATAGCTATTTGGTGCACCAAAAAAAGTAATTTTAGAAAGCGCTACAGTAACAGTGCAAAATAAGCCAAACTGGCACACATCGCTCGAGCGATGCCAGGTCCGCTCGAGCTGACCCCAATTTTCTGCTTTACAAAAATTGTTTCATTTTTAAAAAAAATTGGGGTAATGTTTGTACACTTTAGGGGCCTCTTTTAAACTTAATTAATGTACTAATTTTAAACAAAAACAATCCCTTCTTACTTAGTTTTTTCACGATTATTTTATGGGTTATGTTAGCCTAAGGGTTTTTTCATCAAACTCAAACATGGATTTTAACATATAACAACATATTAATTTGATGATCACTAATGTTTATGTCAACAATAGTAAGTATTTTTATGATTGGAGGCCATTAAATTTAGATACCTTGACATCAGCTTTTGATCATGTTTTTCAAGAAACTGAAGGTCCTTAAGAAGCAAAATAACTATCGACCCATTAAAATCTTGAGTCTACAAGAAGCAGTTCATTCAGGCTTTTGAAGCTAAAGTGTCGACACCAACAAAAATCAAGTCTACACAAAGGTAGATCTACGGGTTTTTGAGTTGGCACTTATAAATGATGAGTCGACACAAAATCAAGGGCCAAAGGCATTCAAGCAAACAATGTTTCTGAGTCGACACTAATAAGTATTGAGTTAACACCGAGCCCATTGCTCGTTTTAAAGGTCTGTTGAGTCTACACTAATATTTTACGAGTCGACACAAAAGTACGTTGCAGGTTTTGGATCTCAAAGTGTTGACACCTAGAATACCTGAGTTGACACAAAGGGTTTTTTATCAGGATTTACAGACCTGATGAGTCGACTCCAAAGAAAGAAGTGTCGCCACAAAGCTATATCCATATTGCAATAGCTTTGGTGAGTCGACACCAAGAAATTAAGAATTGACACCAAAAGCTTACCTCTTTGGGAAACACATGCATGAGTCGACGCCAAGGCAACATGAGTCGACCCCTTGTCAGACAGATCGAGATGTGTCGACACCTTCGAAGAATGTGTCGACCAAACCTCACTAGATCTCAAATTTAGATCTAGATGTGTTGACACCTAGACTATTTGTGTCGACACTGGCACGGAAAATTCAAATTTTCTAAAGCTGCAACAACTTGTTTTCAAGCATTAAATGCGTCATAAATGTTCACAATGACTCTTTTTTGTCAACGTCTATATAAGGAGTTATTTCTGAAGATTCAAGACACTGGAGAATATTCATTCATTGTTCTATTGGTCAAATCATCTCTCTCATTCTTTGAGCATTAACTCTCATATACATTCACTGCTCTTTTTCCTAGTACTGAAATATATACTCTCTCATTCATTGTAATATATTTTTTAGAGAGAAAAAAATTTATTGTAGTGAGATCTGATTTGTATATTCTCTCATTAAAGGAGAAAACCAACTACATCTACTCTAAACTTTATAAGCTGCTCTTTGCCTGTAAACAAAAAGGCGGTTTTGATTTACCCAATCAAGAATCCCTGTGTATTAAGGCTTCAATTTGCCCATTGAAGAATCCAACTTAGTGGATTAAAATTCTTATGGTACTTGGGGAGTGGACGTAGGTTAAGGAGGACCCAATCACTATAAATCGGTTGTATCTCTATCCCCCTCTTAAATACTTTAATTTCAGTATTTTATATTTACTACTGTTATTCTTTTTCTGCATATAAAATGAGTTTTTGAAAAAGCTTTAAGATTTCTAAAAGAACCCATTCAACCCCCCCCCCCCGCTTTGGGTTGATTTTCAGGACAACGATTGGTATCAGAGCCTCGGCTCATATATAGACTTAACAGTTTTTGAGGATCCATGGTAAACACTAGCACCATCTTGCCCAAAGGCCAATCGGTCTATAGACCTCCATTGTTCAATGGGTCTTATTACAACTATTGGAAGACCATTATGGCCTACTTCATACAGTCACAAGATATGGCTTCATGGAGAGTCATTGTCCACCGACCTCTCACACTTAGCACCACCCAAGAGGGTACATCCACAACTAAGGAAGAAAAAAACTATACTGAGGATGACTGAAAAAAGCTACAAGTTAATCCTAAAGCAGTAAATTTTCTACATTGTAGACTTAGACCCAATGAGTTCAATGGAATTCAAGGGTACGGTAATGCTAAAGGGATCTAGGACATGTTTCAAGTCGGTCATGAGAGTACAAACCAAGTGGAAGATAATAAGGTTGACATGCTTATTAGAGATTATGAACTCTTTAAAATGCATGATGCTGAAAGTATTTCTGACATGTTTATAAGATTCAATCTTATTATTAACAATCTAAAATCTCTTGGTAGAATTTTTTCAAATGTTGAACTTGTCAGAAAAATATTAAGACCTCTACCCAAAGATTAGAGACCGAAGGTGAGGACTATTGAGCAAGCAAAAGAAGAAAAGGATTTTGGAAGAAGGAAGTTCAACCGAAACAAAGGTCAATCAAGTAGGGACCAAAATCCTCAAGAAAAGATAGAAGAGGTAGTATGCTACAATTGTCACAAACCTGGGCATATCAAACCCGAATGCCCACTACTCAAAAAGGATAAGAAGAAATATCCTAAGAAGGCCGTGAAAGCCTCTTGAGATGACTCCGACTCCAGCGAAGATGAAATGGCTAATCTTTAGCTCATGACACACAACAATGAGGTAACATTCTCTTCTAGTAGTGATAGTGATACTGATACTGATATTGATATTCCATCCATTGAAGAACTTCAAGAAGCTCTCTTCAAGGTATCCAAAATCCTTGTAGTTAGTTTTAGCCACTCAGTCGTCACTTTAGGATCAGGTTCACCGGTAAAGATTGGGGGATCTAGATGTTGAAACGCTCTCATGGCCATTAAGGCCCTTGGCTCATAGGTTTGAACACCTCCCCTTGCCGCCTCCGCTAACGCTCTCATGGTAATGAGCATCTCTTGGATGACATCCACTTTATCCACTTGTTCTTGTGGGGCATTAGCATCCCCTACCTCCGAGACTTCCTAAAAACTACGACCTCGACCACGACCTTGGCCGTGACCCCATCCCCTACCTCCCCGTAGCATCGTAAGACTATAAGAAGAAAAAAGGAAAAGCGAGGTCAAGCACATTTCACAACAAACCTACTCCACAGATGAGGTAATTCACTATCAAGGATCGACTTAACCACATAAGCATATTAACACATTGTCACATAAGCATGTTAACACCTTGCCACATAACAAGAAGGCTAATTGGAGTGATACCTCAATCGGAGCAACTCATTTAGATTTCTCACTAGAATGGATGTCGACCAAATGCTTTTTTTAATTTGATTCTCATTTAGTTAACCGAACGCTAAAAGTAAGAAGTATCATCCTCAAAGTCCAACTTCCATACCCAAATAATCATTTAGTATGCAAATGTCAATTCATGTCACAAGTCAATCATATAAGCATACCAAATCATGAATGCAACACACACACACACATCAACCCTCTTAACATGGCATAACCCTTCCCACGGATCTAATGTATTCATACATAATACTCAGATACCAATCTATAACATATTAACCTCGGATATTAAATTTAAATTTAAAAAAACTTATTAAATCAAAAACTGAATAAAAATCCTTCATTTTAAAGAAAAATGAAAGATTTATTAAACTACTTTTTGGAATCAAAAGTATGTCAAAATCTTGTTTAACTATGCTTAAAAGGATTCC
>JAULLF010324029.1:0-11352 GCA_035668175.1 Sarracenia flava
CAATCAAAGCTCCTTTTATAAGCTCTCCAAGTATTATAACCGTTGGGGCCAAGTTTGGATATGATTGGACCGAAATAAATCCGTTGGAAACCTTGAAATTCAAATTCGCGACCAGAACTGACGACAGAACCTTCATAACTGACGACAGTTTGATGCCTTGAGGAGATACTGAAGTTTCGGGAAAGTTCTGATGACAGAAGTAGGCAAACTGACGACAGAAGTCTCAGAACTGTCGACAGAAGTTCTAAACTGACGACAGAACTTGTTCTGCAAACTGATGACAGAAGTTCCAAACTGACGACAGAAGTTCTGCTGCAAATTCTTCAAACTTCAAACGATCATAACTTCTTCGTCCGAACTCCAAATGGGGCAAATCTTATGTTCAAATTGAAGCCCCGGAAGTCTACTTTCTAATGAACTTGGTCTTGAATCCAAAATCCTTCCGTAGAAAAAGATATCCCCAAAATACTGAGGGTATGTCGGCTCCCATCATCTCAAAAATCTTCTTCAATACTTCATGGAATTTATACTTGATCCTTTGGCCTTATTGGACTTAAGCTATGATCTTTTCTTGGCTAATATACTCTAAAAATACATCTTCTTCAATATTCTTTGGTCTTTAAAATCTTCTCTTAAATCTTCCTCTTGAATCCCAATCGTATAAAGTTGATGCTCCTTTTTTATCAACTTTAATCTCAAACTTCTTCTCTAATCTCCAACATCTTTGAGATTTTCTTGACTTTTTGCTATAAAATGAGCTTCAACAAAGGATTAAAACCTAAAGACAAAACTCAAACAAAGCTCAAACATAAGTACCAACAAATCAATGTGTTGTTATAATCAAAACCAAAATCAAGGCTTGATTGAAAAAGCCTTTAGGCCAACAGTATGTATACAAGTATGAAAAATTGACTTTGCAACCATAGGTTGTTGACTGGGTGTTGATAGCATGAGATTGGGTTATTGCCGCTTAGATTTAACAAACCTATTTTTCTAATTTAATAAAAATAACATTGATTGGGAAAAAACTATTATAGGGTTTGGATTTTGAGCTAAAACCATGAAAATTAGGATTTTAGGAGATTGGACATAAATCTATAAAATTGACTTTGTTCATGTAAAATTAGGGGTTTTGGGAACCCATTAAAGTAAATATTAAGATTTTTAGTTGAAATGTAAGAATCCATGTAAATTGATATATTTTGGGGTTTTGGCTTTGAATATGTAATTGGTGGTAATTTAATGCAATTGAGGGTTGTTGTAACTTAATTTTGTAAATAAAACTTGTTGGGTTGCTTTGGAATAATCTCAATAATTCAATGGTTAACAATTGCATAAATTTGAACCTAATTCTTATGTTTAAGGGCTTGGCCCATGTTTGTGTTTGTTGATGAGAGGAACTGTGTGGGGTTAGACTGTGTGTGTGTGTGTGTGTGTGTGTGTGTGTTAATGAGAGGAATCATGTGGGGTTAGACTCGTCTGTGTGTTGATGAGAGAAACCATGTTGAGTTAGACTTATAGTTTAGATATTCTAGCTGTGGCACTTGGTGTCCGATGGTGAAAGTTTGAAAAGTGTAAATATTCTAGTTAGGGCATTTGGTATCTGGCGGTAAAAGTCCGAAAAGTGTAACTGTTTTTAGTTAGGGCATCCGGAGTCCGATAGTGCGTGCCCGAAAAGTGTGCGTGTGTGGGTGCATGTGTTTGAATCCACGTGTTGTTGACTACTAACAAAAGTTATGGTATTTGTAATACCTAAAGTTATGGATAGCGATGCAAACAAGGATTATTAATGGTTAAAACTATAGTTTTGGGTATGAACTAAAGGAGAATGGTAAAGAGAATTGAATAGTTGAAATAATGGTTGTTAAATAAAAATGGATTATAAGACAAAAAGTGGTCTTTGAATAGAAATGTACATGTTTTGGCACTAAAATGTTTTTTCCTTTTGTCATATAATTATCCTCACATATTATGCTTTAGTTCAGTTATGGTTTATTTCCTACAAGCCACGGCTCATGTTGTAGTTGAATAATGTTTCGGGTGGTAACGGATGATGATCAGTGGCTCGAGGTACTTGATAGGAATGACCGGTTTATTTGTAATAGAATTATCTAGGATTGTTGTATATCTTTTAATTCATGTAATGTAAATACTTATTACATTGTATTCATGTATTTAAGAGTTAGTGGAAACCTAGTGGTAATATTATAAGGCCAGTAGCCATTTATTGTTGCATGTGAGGCCGTTGGGAGTTTTGATTCAGGTTTTATATTCTAATCTAGATTATAACATTTATTTTGATTATGGTTTATCACATGTTTTTGGGTGTTTGGGGAATGTTTTCAAAGTTTTATAGTGCTTTTACATGTTTTAGTTATTATTTGAAGTTGGACAGAAAAAGAGTTAAATTGTGAGTTGTTGTCTAAAACTTATAAAACTCTCAAAGGTTTTCAAAGGGCAAAACATAGGTAAGGGACTGCTCGAGTGGTACTAGAAGTGCTCGAGCAATCATCTGCTATGTGGATTTCTTGAAAATATTATTTAAAACAAGGTTTGTTTGGATGTCCTTGGGAATCCTTTTCGGCTTAATTCAAACTTATTTGGAGAATTATTTTCCATATGAAAAGTTGTTTCTCTCCCTTTTTTATTATCTTACTTAAAACAATATATTTTGATTCGTTTTTTTAAACATTAAACTTCCTCCAAATATTTTTGGTTCAATTTCGGGTTGGGTAAGCAAAAGTGGTTTTCTTTCGTATTTTATTGGTAACGGGGCAGGGCATTACTATCCGATAGCGTGTCCCTTGAGGAGAGAGATGAAGGCGGTGAGATGGGTGTAGATGAACTTCAGGAAGCGTATAACAATTGATATGATGAGGGCATCTATATGACTAAGAAATGCTTGAAACTAGCTAAAAAGTTTAGGTTTTGTGTGAAAGAGAGAGATGAGTTGAACAAAGAGGAAATTAGCTATGAACAGTTACAAATAACCTAGAGGGCAGTAAATATGTTAATAGTCAGTAAAATAAAAATTAATTTCAATTAATTTGTAAAATTAATTTTCTAACCTAATAAAACAAACAAGTTAGGGTTATGAATGATACCGATGTAAAGGCAATAAATAGCCCAAGAACCAACAACCATAAAGATACACATGATATTACGTGGAAATCCTTAGGTAAATCCTCGGGATGAAAACCATAGCACCAAACACACAAATTACATATACTACGAACAAAGAAAATTATCGAAATACATGAAAAAAAAAACTTATACCCATATATCCCATGGATTCCTAACTCCCTATTGTTGACGCAATTCCCAGAGAACCTTGCTTCATCCTGCAGTTTCCACGGGTGCCACTCCTGATCTCTTTCCACTGTAGCTCCGAGTAACCTCGATCAAATGTGTGCACGGTGAGGAATGGTGTATGTATGAGATGGTTGATGGTAGCCCGAAAACAAGTTCTTAAGATAAACAATCCGTAGTGGATCTACAAATACATTGATAACACCCAATCTATGATTCAATGGACGATGCTAAGCATAAGGGTGTGGGGTAGCTTAGAGAGAAGGTGGAGGGCTGGCAAATAGCAGTTAATATTGTCAAAACATAAATCTCAAATCTTAGTTGCCGAAAATGGTGCTTTTATACAAACACACAGTGGCGCTCGAGCGCGCTACATCGCTCGTATTGCGCTCGAGTGCTCTTTGAGTGCAGTTAAATTTTGTAGACTTTTTTCCCACACCAATGAGAATAGGAGAGAGGTGTACTGGAGTCCTCGAGCCTATTTCGAGCGCTCTACGGGCGGTTGAAGTGCCAACTCTTGGAACAAGAAAAATGACACAAATAAATGAATTGCTCATAGGAGCTCGAGAACTCTTCGACCACTTGGAAGTGCTCACAGAGGGCTAGAGCACCAGTGCCCAAATTTCATGTTTTAAACATAAAATTCTTTAAGGGAGCTAGAAACACAACCTACATGATACATATGATATGATAAGTGAAATATGCACATGAGTGTGTGTAGTGGGAGACATATACCTTGCACGAGGTTCGAAGTAGGTTGATCAAGTGTGAATAAGGCGGAGAACCTAGACACAAACACCTGAAACCTCAAACCCAAAAATAAAGGTACAAACACAATGGTTTTCTACTTAACCTGAAAGTAGCCAATAATACTAACAATCTCCCAATTTGGCATTTCTGGGACAAAATCATTAAAATAAAACAGCCTATATAAGACAAAAAAAAAAAAACTACGAGAATATACGAGAACCATTAACTCACATACACTTGATGACCTATACTTATTTGTATGACTCGTATGACCATTATGAACCAGCACATCGCATAGGAAACTCAAAAGCAACGTAAAGTGAATAGTAAAATACATAATTACAAGGCAAGAGTAATTAAGGTAGGGAAAAATAGAGGTATAATAAAATCATGCATAAGATAGAGACATATATAGACAGCATACATCATGTATAATCGTATCTCGATACCAATGGTTCTCCCCCTTTTTGTGTGGAATTGAGGAAGGGGAAGAATAGTAATGGGAAAATGCGAAAAATATAGCAAAATAGACAAAGATGAACAGGACAACGCCTATAGATATATATATATATATATATATAGCATGTCGAGTCTATAAGGTGGGAGGTACAAGTAACTAAAATCTTGTAAGAAGCATATCTCACAAAAAAAGCTCAAGTCATGATATAGATATACCTCAAAACCCCTAATACATGAACAATGTGCAAGATACAAATATAGGAACAACAAACAACCATCAATCCCAACCGACTGTCAAACCAAAAGATAAACCAGGTTCCAACTGAGCTGGAGTGTTCTGATCCCTAACGTCGTTGGTAGAGACAGAATGATCCGAGATAACTTGTTCAAGATCCCGGATTTGAGAGCGAATGGTGTTGAATGCCTGGTGTAGAGAGGACATTCATTGTTCGAGGTGGTGCTGGCCACCCATCACTTACCCGCAAAGAAGCTCCTAGATTGCGCTCAATTCATAGAACCGGTGCTCCATCGTGTTAAAGCAGCGCTCAACAAGGAGAAAACATGTGTCAATGACTATATGAATATCCTCAAACAGGTAGTGTAGTAGAGTCGAAGTGAATTTTGACAGGGAGTGGCTAAGGGTACCCAAAAGACTCACAAAAGCACATAAAACTTGATAACTTTCCATGAAAAATTGATAACCAATGTATCCATATACGATTTGCAAGTATTAACTCAAGTATAAACAGTTCATGTTATCTCTGTATTAACGGTGAACTGTGAACTCTATGCAAAGGAGAAAAATGCTTGAAAAGATACAAGATGGAAACAAATCCTATCATAAGGAGATGAATCATCCGCTTGAACTTAGAAGGCAAACCCGAAGATATTTAGACCTTAAGATTTAAGCATAAACCTTAATCTTGTTAACCAAGAATCGCACACGTAAACTCTTACCCATGTAAAACCCGTACAAAGACATTATTATACATTTTCTGTATTTTTTTATTAATAATTTTTTGTATGATGTTTGAGGTGCACGTTTGGGTATAGATAATTTAATTATTGAAAGAAACACACGAATGAAGAATTACACCGAACGTAGGTGGATACTCAGACAGAGAAACGAGTTACACGTGTAATAGGCGGTCATTCAAATGCAGAACTAGATAAGGGAAAGCATCTAAGGTAAACCATAATCGTAGGTCAATCTAAATCAAGGACCAGATGGTCATAACATAATGATTAGAAATAAAACAAACATGTGACCTACAAGTATTGATCTCCCAAAGAGTGCGTGCAGATAGACAGGAGATCATGACAATCAACTCTCAGTATAAATGCAAGCAAAATTATATAAGAAAGAGAAAATTCCTAATCACATGAAAATTCATCAAATAATTATGCTATGTAGTAGTGATAGTTATCTTGTCTCAGATTCGTGTCTCTTATATCATGTCAGGCACACAAGTATGCAAAAGAGAAAAATGAAGATGAATACACTAAGTATGTAATATTTCTCTCAACATATCAAGCTGGTATATAAGATGATACACACAAGAGGAACATAGAGACATGGAACCAAACGACATAGGGACAAGACCTAAAGACATCCTAAGGCATGTACAATTGCATGGACCAGCTTACTAGGTATACTTGGCAAGGAAAGTGATGGTATAATTATCACGCATGAAAGCCGATGAGATTGGTTCGAGAATGTTGAGTCATAGAACCAAGAAAAAATATGACCAATAATGCACAAACATTGGGCGAAGTATGGTAGAAGTTGCCAACTACCAACACAAGTCCTAACTTAGGAGACACTGGGAAAAGGCACTAGCAACACCAATTCATAGATATTTCGTACCATTAAGGTTTATCCCGTCTGATGGGTAGTTTACCATCATTAGGTGCGGGAATTGGAGTTGTTTTAGGTTGGGTGCAACATATGACATTTTTAGGTGGATTATGCCTCCATCTAGGAGTAGAGAAATGAGGTTTGTTAAGGGCCAATGATAACTTGTCGATTTGGGCAACAAGATAAGAAGATTAGGGATCTAATTCATTCAAGTGGCTCAAAGCCTTAGCATGTTCTCTCACTGGAGAGGGTTATCCTGACTTTGTGGGCCTTCTAACCGGTGATTGGTTATGACATTTATTCTCAACACCATCCTTCATAAGACGATAACAAGTGGATCTAATGTGACCTACTATCCCACAGTAGTGGCACACAAGAGGTGCTATAGTCTTGGATGGAGACTTGGGAGAGGAAGAAGAAGAAGGAGCCGGGATTTTCCTTGGAGGACTGGCAATCATGGGTAATTTCCCTTGTGACATTACCATTACTGATTCCTTTCTATGGGAGTTGCTCGACAAAGTAGTGGACGTTAATGACCCCTTAAATTTTGAAAGAATAGTCAATAAGGGCTTAGGAAGGGTCGGCTGATTGAGAATGGGAACACTCATTTCCACGTGACCAACTTCTAGCACACATGTAGATGTGTAAGGCACAGAAGGTCCAAAAAAAGTGACCCTTTTTGAGTCACCGGAGGGAAGTTCCGACAATAAGGGAGGATCTAGATATGCTAGTCCACGACGGTTCCAAAATGATCGGGAGAGCTTGGTGATCCGAGAAGCGGCTTCGCTTCTCTTCATCATATATGAAAGCTCTAAAAGATCCACTTCTATAGAGGTAATCCTCGACCTAAATGCCATTAACACTTCCAAGCAAGCCAGCCTTTCTTTCTCGAAATGAGAGAATTTATCAGCCAGCTTCGCTTGATACTTTCTAAGAGCAACCAACTCTAGATCTTTTGCGGTAATATCACTACTCAGGATGTCCCGCTCCCTCTCAAGTTAATAGCACTTTCTCTAAAACTTCACATTCTCATTCTTGAATTTGAGGCATTCGTTTACAAGTTCTTCATATACTTCTTGGATGGATTTTATCTCATCCTCATCTTCTTCATTGCTACTTCCTACTTTTGCACTAGTCTCGCACTCCAACCCAACTACATGAGGAGTCTCAGTAATGAGTGAGGTAGATTCAACGGCGGGGATTAATGGCTCACCCAAATGTATGGTGGCCAGCGGACGATCAGTTGAGAGACCCTCACTTTCCATCTCGAGGTTCATAGCTACGAATGGATCTACTCAAGCGGTTACTCTTGAATTCAAGAACCTTGCTCTGATACCAATTGAAATTAGCTATGAACCGATAAAGACTAACCTAGAGGTGGGTGAATTGGTTAATAGTCGGTGAAATAAAAATTAATTTCAATTAATTTGAAAAACTAATTTTCTAATATAACGAAACAAAGAAGTTAGGGTTACGAATGACATTGACGTAAACGCAATAAATAGCCCAAGAACCAATAACCATAAGGAAACAAATGTTATTATATGAAAACCTTAGGGTAAATCCCCGAAATGAAAACTACGGCACCAAACACACAAATTAAATATACTACGAACCAAGAAGGTTATTAAAATACATGAAAAAGACTTATATACGCAGCTCCCATAGCACATTCCTTGATCCCACATTCTCCACGGGAGCCACTCCCAATCTCCATCCACGATGGCTCCGAGTCACCTTGGCCATTTATGTGTGTGGTGCGAAATTGTGTGTGTATGAGATGGTACATGGTAGCCCCAAAACAAGGTATTAAGATAAACAATCCATAGTGGATCTACAAATACCTTGATAACACCTAATCTATGCTTCCATGGAGGATGATAAGTATAAAGGTGTGGGGTAGCTTAAAGAGAAGGTGGAGGGCTGGAAAATAGCAGCTGCTATTGTCAATACATAAGCCTCAAACCCTATTTGCTAAAAATTATGTTTTTATACAAACACAAAGTGGCACTCGAGCGCTCTTCGAGCACCCTTCGAGCGCGCTATAGTGCTCGTATTGCGCTCTTGGAGCGCAGTTAATTTTTACAGGCTTTTCTTCCCGCGTCAATGAGAATAGGAGAGAGGTGTACTAGCTCGAGCCCATTTCGAGCGCTCTATAGGAGCTTGAAGTGCCCAAATTCTAGCTCAAGAAAAATTGCACAGATAAATTAATCGCTCATAAGTGCTCAAGCGCTTAAAAGCGCTTATAGAGGGCTTAAGAACTCTTTGAGCGCCAATGCCCAGATTTCATGTTTTAAACATAAAATTCTCTAAGGTAGCTAGAAACATAATCTACATGATACATATGATAAGTTAAATATGCATATTTGTGTGTGTTGTGGGTGACATATACCTTACACGAGGTTCGGAGCGGGTCGGTCAAGTGTGAATTGGACGGAGGACCTAAACACAAACAATTGAAACCCCAAACCCAAAAATAAAAATCTAGATGCAATGATTTTGTACTTAACCCACAAGTAGTCAATAATACTAACACAAAAAATGTTTGAAGCTCAAGCATTGTTGGGTAAGTTGAAGATTGACAGGGAGATTTTTTTGTGACAAACTCTCCAAGTGGGTAAAAAGATAGGAAGAGTTCCTTGATTTGAGTCAGACTAGACAAATTTGGATATATGTGTTGAAAAATGAATTACATGCTTGTGTTGAGTCTAAAAAAGATCTTCAATCAAAATTTGCTAACACTAAAACTGATTTGATTTCTACTTTCAAGCAATAAAATTAGATTCAAAGTCATTAGATGGGATGCTTGGATAGAAGGTAGCAACAGACATGGCTGGATTAGGGTTTCGTTTCTTTATGCATGCCTGTTATTGGAAATGAGGAAGTAGATCAGCTAATTCAAGCTAAACCAGCTATGAAATTTGTGAAACATGAAGTTGGTGAGAAAATATACAAGAATTAGAAAGGTAAAATCATCATTCAACATAGTGAGGTAAGACAGTACAATTTTATACCTCTTTGTTATTTTTGTGGAGTCAAAGGTGACATTAGACTATATTGTTTTCAGTTGCATTATTGGTTTGATACATATCATAGATATTCTCCTATGCATGAATTTCAGTATAAATTACCTTATTTTAGGATTCAGAGAACTGTATATAACTCGTGCAGTGAAAATAATTTATCTAAGTCTATATCCAATCTTTATGTTGCAAAATATCACATCAAAGTTAGAAATGTTTTGATTAGGAAAAGTGATCTTGACAATTTTCTTCCTAGTCAAAATCGTTATATCAGTATTTGGTTTGAGTGTTTGAGTCGAGTCATCAATTTTATGTTTGTGATTTTTCTCGGTTGTTTACTTTTTTTGTGTGATTTTTTTATTAAATTTTTTGGGTAAAAAAGTAAGAATAATAATAATAATTTTGCATAACTTTATTAAAATGTTAGTAATGTGTCAATGTTTTATTCATGTTTGGGTGTAATGTCTCGTGTTTGGTCTAAGCCTAATCACACACTTTGTTTTTTGAGATAATCTTATTCATAATGGTTTGAAAAAATAAGTAGTATTTAATTTATTTTGTATACACTTAGATTAGTTTCAATACCTTTGTATATCTGAATTTGGATTCAAATAATTCTATTGGCCTGTTTCACTTTAGGAACTTGGAGAATTTTTAAAATGACCGAAGTCAATATACCTTCATGAACACAAGGATGGGACCCCCTCTCTCTTAATATTACATCGATCATTGAGCTTGTGAAAAAGGCTACCTTTGTGAGCTTCATTTCTTGTTCATATTAGGTGAGAGTTTCTACATAAAGCAATAAAATGCTATTTTTTGATCGTGAAAATGTCTGCCTATGCAAGCCTTGCTTTCTCATTTTTGTTAGTGTGAAAGTCACCATTACAAGCTATTGTTCTTAATTTTAAACTTAATTATAGTCTTAAGTTGAAGGGACTTTCTGTAACATTATTTAGGTCAAAAATTTTAACTTTAAAAAATTCCTAAATATTCCAAAAAGTGAATGTGAATCAACGATATCGATCATATTTAAGATTTGAGCGGGTGTTCTGATAGCATTTAAGGCATACACTTGCTGTCTAAATATAGAATCTTCTCTGATTAGGTTCCTCAATATATGAACAAAAAATATCTTTGACTCATTGTGTGTTTTTGGTAGAATTAACGGGACCTCATGATTTATAACATATAAAATATGCATAGATATTGTACTTGTCCTTTAATTGAGTTTCAGGTTAAAAAGAATTTCTTTGTTTACTTTTTTATTTAGTTTGTCAATTCGTGCCAAAAAGCAGGGGAGGTATGTGATTGAGGGGGAGAGTGAATTGATTAATAGGGAGTTTTTGACTTTTTTTTTTAGAGTTTTCGCGTTTGTGGAGTTTTTTGAGATCATTTGTCATTGTATGCTTTGCATGCTTACATGTTAAACTTAATTTGATTTTTGAGATGCTTATACAGAGTCTTGTCACAAAATTGTTAAAGTGGGACTTTGTTAAAACATTTAGCCATTTGACATATTATTTTATGTTTTTGCAAACTTGTGACAAAAGTCAAAATATTCCTTATTTTATTCTTTGATAATTCTGTTTTTTTGGGTAATTAAATTTATATTAACCAAAAAGAAGGATACACAAAGGGGCTCGAAACACATCTTTCAAAAGGGCAGATAATGACTGGAGAGCAGAGCATCAAAAAACATAAATATTAAACTATCTTCTATTACAGCTGCTACATCTTATTTCTTCTTTCTCAAATCTAACTTTTTGACTTATCCAACGAGATAACTAACTTTCCTCTAGCTAACTTGAGACTATCAATTCTCTCAAACAACTTCTCTTTACTCCCTCTAGCAATAGATGGATGACTAACATAGTTACCATCTGAGAGAGGCTTAGGAGGCAATCTAGAGTGAGTAGAACGGCGAATGGTGGTCGCCACAAATTTACCAGT
>JAULLF010326228.1:0-17513 GCA_035668175.1 Sarracenia flava
ATGAGGCACTTTACGATAGACCGTGTAGGTCACCGGTTTGTTAGATAGAGGTTGGTGATCGATCCATTACGGGGCCCGACATTGTTGAGGAGACGACGGGTAAGATTGCAGTCATTCGCAATCGTTTGCTTACGGCGCAGAGTAGGCAGAAGAGTTATGCAGACCGACGACGATGACCCCTAGAGTTTGAGGTCGGTGACTTAGTTTTTCTTAGAGTTTCTCCGCGAAAGGGACTCTTGAGGTTCGGGAAGCGCGGTAAGTTATCTCCACGCTATGTCGGACCGTTTCCTGTTGAAAAGAGGATCAGGAAGGTGGCATACCGGCTCGGATTACCACCTAGCTTAGCATCCGTGAACGACGTGTTTCATGTTTCCATGCTTCGGAAATGTGAGGGGGACCCGTCACACACCGTCGATTGGTCGGAGTTGGATCTACAGAAAGATTGCACCTACATAGAGCGACCGGTACAGATTCTGGACAGGCGGGATCAGGTTTTGTGGGGTAAGACCATACCTCTTGTGAAGGTGTTGTGGCACTGTCATGGCTTCGAGGAAGCGACGTGGGAGTGGGAGAACAAGATCCGTTCTGGATATCCTGTGTTATTTTCTACCTGAGGTATGTTTTTGATTTCGGGACGAAATCTCTTTTAGTGGTAGATGTTGTAAGGGCATGACCCTGTTTTACACGTATGTCAGCTTCCGGCATGTTTCGGGAAGCCTTGGACTGGGAGATCATGGACCGCTTTGGTTTTAAACTTTAATTTAGAACCGGCGTTCGTTTGGTTTTCTGAGAAACTGATAAAAAGTTTAGAAAGAATTAAAGTTTATTAACTATTCGGGGTCCGATGATCGCGCCGTTTGTCTTGTAGGCTTCGATATATTATTTTCTAGTGTTATACTAAGTTTAAGGACGTTCGAGGTGAGAACAGGCCTTGGTTTTTAAGTTTCGACTGGGTTAGTAACAGCCAAGACCGCTCGAGCGGTAGTAAGCTCGCTTGAGCGGTTATGTCGGTCAGCTTATATAAGTGACGAGGGTTAACTTAACCAAGGTTAACCAAAATATCTCCTTTTCACTTTCTCTCTCTAGAAAACGAGATCTGAGAGCTAGAGGCTTACTTTTTAGTGATTTGGAGCCGTGTGCTTGGATTTTGGACCCGCACGGTTGATCACGGCAACGAGGGCTACGTATCCACTGGAGCAGATTTGGATTCTGACAGTTTTGGATAGCCTCATTTTGGCCTTTGGGACTTTCGACAGTACCACGAGGTAGGTGACAACCTACTCATGAACTACCCTTGTTGTATGTAAGGCTAGTTTTGTATATTTATAGCTGTTATGCTGGCTTTTATCCAGATCTGTGCTTTTGCATGATTCGGGCCGCGGGACCCAGTTTTCTTGGAAACTTCCTAGCTTTCCTTGGTTATAAGCATGATTATGAGATGCCTGTCTTTTCAGATTTGAGTTTAGGCTATTTATGCCTAAGTTGCATTTTATGCGGGTATGGGGTTTTATCGGGCTTAAGACCCCAGTTGTAGAAATGTGTCAGCCTTTCCTTGATATAGGCTGGATGGGCTACATGCTAGTGTTCCCGTTTACTATTCTGTTGGGGGATGCCCCGTTTACTATTCTGTTGGGGGATGCCCCGTTTACTATTCTGTTGGGGGATGCCCCGGTTTACCTTTCTGTTGGGGGATGCCCCGTTACAGTATTTGATATGCTTATCTGTTTTTAGATAAACTGTATATGCATATTGCATGTCATCCTCATACAGCATGCTTAGTTCTTGTATAGTTTGTTTCCTACGAGCCAGTGGGCTCACGTTGTCTTTGACAACGCAGGTGATCTCGGGAAGGAGGTTGCAGACTAGACAGAGACTCAGGGTGGAGCAGGAGGGAGCATAGCTTAGTTTATGCCATGTTTTGTGTTGTTTATCTCACTTTCAGACTTGTATAAGCTTGTTTAGAACACGGGTTTTGAGTATAAAGTCGGAAAACACTTTAGTACCTTACATGTTTAAGCTTATGGTTATATTGCTCCGAAGTCTCGGTTTTCTTTTATTTCAGTCTTAGTTACTACACGTGATGTATGTTGTGAGGCCGATGCGCCGGGTGGGTTATTTGGGTTTCGTTTGACCAGCTTTCTCTTCGCTTGAAAATGTATGTTTTATTGAGAAAACGGACTTTTTGGAAAATGTGATTTGTAGCTTTTATCAGAAATAAAAAGTGGAAACATGATTAATTTCTCTTACCTTAGTCATGAAATCATATTTTAGTTTAGTTAATCACTTTTTGGAGTAAAAAGGGTAAAATGAGTTTTTGGCTAAATTTTTGGGTTTTGCCCTGGAATATCTCTGCCATATGCGCGTCTAAAGGGCGCCTAAATCGCGCTCGAGCGGGGTCCCAGAGTTTTGGAAATTTTTGAAAATTGTTGGCACGGTTTGAAGATTACTTCTTATTTTCTTTATAAGCTAAATTTATAGAAAAAATTTGGCACGGTTTCGGCTTTTCGGTTTCGGCTTTTTCTAAATTTATAGAAAAAATTCTGTTACCATGCCTTAGAATTTTTTCGAAGTTGTTTCCAAAGGGGAGTCTCGTCAAGGTTAGCGCTCGAGCGCTTGAGTATCCGTTCGAGCGGTAGTTCGCATTATGAGTTTTTGACCATTCTGTGTTTGAGGGGGAGCCTGATTTGCTTGAGGGGGAGTTTGCTTTGTCTGAGGGGGAGCTTGGTATGTCTTATCTTGTTTTCCGTCTTTTGTGTCCCTATGAGCTTATTCGGGTTCTTTCAAAACAAGGGGGAGATGTGTGTTTTAGTGAGTTTGAGTTTGGTGCATGTTATCTCTGTCCATGTTATATCTCTGGTTATCTGTTAATGCTCGGTTTACGTATTTCTATATACTTGATATATACACTTGATCAGTTGAAAGGTTGTTCTTGTGGTATTTGTGTTTCAGGTTCAATCAGTGTTTGGTTTTCAGTGATAGATAGCTGGATAAAGTTGTTTTGATCTGTGTTAGTTTTGAGAGATAGATATGGGTTGTTGTTAAGGTGTTTTGTAAATAACTCGAAATTATCAAGGGGAGATTGTTAAATATTATTTTGAATTAAATTGATTTAATCTTTTTGAGATTAATTTAATCTTTTTGATATTAATTTTAATTTAATATGAAATAATATTATTGTGGCAATTTCAGATTATATTAGTTTGATATGTATATATTTTATTCCCTTATTTCGAGATATATTATTTTTGTAAAAGGGAAGGTTATTGAGGATAGGAATGAGAGATTTTCGGATCTTGAAAACTATCCTAAATAGGAGTAAGCGCTCGAGCGAGCTTGGAAGCGCTCGAGCGAGCTTGGAAGCGCTCGAGCGGTATGGTTGACGAGGCAATTACTGCTAATTGCATAAAAGTCTTATTTTGAGACTTTTATTCTTAATCCTCTTGAGAGACGAAATACAGAACTATATTGAGCGAAAAAGTAAGAGGTTCTCTCATTCTTCCAAGTCAAATTCAACACTGAAGATTACTGTTGAAGATCGGGTTGGAAGATTCTAACTAACGGCTACGAGGATTCGTAGTGCGAGGGATTCAAGGCACGAAGAACGGGTTCGAGAATTCGGCGTACAAGGTTAAGTTTCTAGGATTGAAGATTCGATCTAGGACTATAAGTTGTACTGCAACTGTTCTTTTCTAGTGTATTGTTTCCCGGACTATGGATTCAGTCCCGTGATTTTTTCCGTTTGGGTTTTCATGTAAAAATCCATGTGGCGTATGGTTGTTGGATTGCGTTCTTTATTTTTGTGGTTTTCATATCGTTGGATCGATTGAATCGGGTAATTAAAATCACGTTTTAATTAATTAAATTAAAAAAGATTTTAAGTTGTGTTTTTTCACAATCAAAGAAGTTCGTCTCCATATGCTCATCTTCTATGATTAAAGGGTGTAAAAATTCATATATTATGCATACCAATGAAGTGACACAAAACAAGTTTCAACAACGCCATTGAAAAACAAGTTTGTGTGTAAATTTAGGTCTATTTGAGACAAATAATACAGAAAATGATATACCAAACCAAAATATAATGCACTCAGAAATTTATAATGTAGAAAATGATGCATTAAATCACAAAATAATACAACAAATCGGAAACTTATTATGCAGAAAGTGATACACCAGACCAACAAATGATGTACCAAACCAGAAAACTTATATTACTGTAGGAAATGATGCACTAAAGCAAAAAATTTATGATAAATCAAACTAGAAAATGATACACCACAACTTAAATCGCTATCTATTTCTCACTCTTTTTTGGAGCAATCGGTGTTATGAATCTAAACTTATCATTACGATTTAATATTTTTCTTTTATTCTTCTTCTTTCTTTTATTCGATTTCATTATTATTTCTCTATTTTAAAAATAAAAAAACTAAAAAAATAAAAAGACTTGCTTTAGAAATTATTTTGAGGGCTTCGAATTTCATGATTACTCATCATTAAGAATTTGGGACAATTATTTGTAATCCACGGCAATTAATTCTCCTGTTTGTGTGATTTTTTTAACCAATTTAAGCATCTTTAATGTGAGCTCTGAAGTGACTCTTTTATTTCCTCATTTTCGTAGTTTAAATTCATAAAATCTACGTGAGTACATTGAAAGTTTTGAGCAGATTTATTCCACTTTGAAATATCCCAATTTTAATGAAGAATTTACGATGCTCAAGTTATTTCGATCATTTCATCAAAAAAAAAAAAAAGTTATTTCAATCATGAGGAGCCTGACAACTCGATGGTTCAAGCCTTTAATGGCTCCTCACCCGATTGGGAGTTCGAATCCCCTCAACCCTCTTCCCTTGTAATAAAAAAAAAAAGAAGTTATTTCAATCATCTTTAAAAGACAAAAACTAAGTATTAGTTTTACTCTTTGCCACAAAAATCAGTCAAAAAATTAGCAAGAGATGATTAAATATTTTCTTTACAAAAAGATTTCACCATATTAGATTCTTATGAATAAACAACAAATTGTGAGTTTTGAGTAAACCAAATGTGAGTCTTTTGCACAATGTTGGCAGAGAATTAAATATTTGCTAACCTCTTGCCCATGCCATAACTATGAAACCTGAGCTTTATTCAATTTTTCCATGAAGGTTTAAGTTATGAATCAATTTGTAGAGATGATGTGCAACAATAATTTTTTTTTTTATCAACAAAAGAAAAACTTGTATTACCAATTTTATTCAAGGTACATGAAAGGATATTGAGGGACCGACAGAATAATTACAACAAACATTAGTCTAGAATGTCTCGAAAAACAACATCTGCATTAAGATAATGCAGATCGGGAAATACAGGGAGAGTAACACTCAATACATCATAAAACTAATTATAATCAGTTGGTAATGCTGATTAGACAACCTCTGCATTAGATAACATTCTGAAGAGGTTTGAATTTATTTTGATAATTTCGGTAAAAATTTATAATCTTTGGATTTTGTTGAATTCAGTGAAATCAATTCTTATGGTATAAAAGCTGAGATAACTGAACCACTTTCGGGAATTAAAAAGGCTTAGATGTATGTAATGCTTGTGAGATTTTGGGACACAAAAAAATAATAATCTAGAAACTCTAATTGTGCATGCGATGTTACCTAGTCAAATAAATGTCACATTATAAAAATAAAAAAAAAATGTTGATTTGAGAAATTGCTCGAAATTAGAATGGACATATGAGCTTAATGTTAATAGTCTTTCTTAAGAAGTGTTTTAATTAATCCCAAGTGGTTGGTCTAGTGGTTCAAGTTCGAGAGACAACTCCAATGTCTCACTTTCGAATTCCACCAATGACTATCTACCCTTTGAGACCATGTCAATACGAGACGGAGTCTAGTCTCAGCTTTAAGCAGGACCACTCGCAAGCGAGCGGTGGATGGATCCCCCAAGAAATTAATCGAGGTGCGTGCAAACTGATTCGAATACCTTTGATTACCAAAAAAAAAAATAAAGTGTTCTAATTTTTCTGCTATTATGCCTTCAAAATAAATGACACTTTGAAGAATGATTGCAAATAGTTGAGCCTTGTAAATCTAAATTTAATAGTCAACACCCCCAACCAATGATACTAGAAAGAAGTATCATTAATTACAAGTGGGAAAGAACCCAATTTTTGTGACGTCTGACTGAAAACGATAAACTTAATTCTTCTAATAGAAAACCCATGTTTTCTTTATTTTCATTAACTGCTTTAAAAAATAAAAACAAATTCCTTTCTTTTTAATATAAGTTGCTTCATTCCTTATTCTGTGTATGTTATACGTGGGTATTCTTTACGTTTTTTGTGCATGTTACTTAAATACTTTGATATCTTTTTATTGGGATTCTAGACACTAACCTTTTAAACGATAAGTTTTGTTTCAAATCTTTTCGTCAAGTGATATTTCTATCCATTTACTTTTGCAACCTTTTTTGGTCTCATCCAATGAAGACATTGAATAGTTCAAGGTGGGGATAGACATTTCATTTTTTATATACAAAAATGTTTATTATTTTTTTGAGAAATTTAATTTAAACTGCAAATCTTGTACCTCGGATAAGTAAAAGCTTGTGATTTTCTTGTTGCTAAAATTGTCATGAAAATAAACTATGAACTTGTATACTCAACTTTTATGCACTGCACACTCAATTGCTTAATTAGTTTTCATGCTAATGAATATTGATAGTGAGAATAACTGGAAAAACAAAATTCGAGAGACCTAAACCATAGTGAGTTTTTATTTTAACTTTCTTTTTTGAGGGAATTTTGCTACATTTAATCGCATAAGTTTTTTTTTTTGTTTACAACGTGCATATGTCGTTGAATGATCTTATTCTTTCTTTTTGCCAAGAATTGAGAAAACTCAATATAAGTTTCATTTCAAATTTTTTGAAATTTGAACCATTTAGAAGATTATGTCAAATTTGGAAAAAGATCTTACACACGTTTTTATATTTGAGCATGTTGGTATTTTTGTTGTTGAATTGGCCATAGTCTCCTCTTTTTTAGCCTTTTACATGTAACCCATTTTTTGTTCTTTGTTATATCCTAAAATGTCATGTGTGAATAGGTTAAGAGCTACATTGGTAAAAACAAAATCTGCAGATAAAAGGGGTGAAAAGTTTGCTTTGTGGAAAAAAAAAAGGAGAGAAAAACTATATAAACGAACAAAGAAAATGGATAATTGAGTGGTATAAAAATTAATGATTGAGCAGAAGGAAAAAGTACAGAAACATGTGTTTAAAATATGAAAAGTTGGCTTTAGGAAGGTCAATATGAAAAATAAAATGAAGAAAATGGAGAAATGAGTGGTTCATAGTATGTAACATGTTTAGGGATACTATAGGCACTCAATCTAGCCTAGATAGACGTTTTTCTAACATTACAACAAAAAATAAAAAGACGTTTAATCTTAGAAATGATATGGCCTAATGTGTGAAAATAATTGGCATTTTAACTATGAGATTAAGTGTCACTTTCATTTCAACATCTTTTCGTGTCCGAAGTATGTGGAATATATATTTGATTTGGTTAAGTTAAACATCTGTCGCATGTCACGAGTGTATTTATATCTAAACTTGTTTTTTGGTGTTTTTAATTGTGAGTGAAAATTAAAGTCGAAACATAGTTTTGATAGAAATTTGAACTTAAGTATGACACTAAAGAAAACAGCTAGCCTCATTACCTAATAGTTGGGAAAGAATGATAATAGCATTGAGAAATTCTATCGAGAAAAACAAATTGAAGTATGGTGACGTCTGGAATTTAATTCTGAGTGAGGAGATTCACCGAAAGGATTCAGGTGAGGTCAAAGAGCAAAACATAAATAGAGGAAGAAACTTACCTTCACGCGGAGGGGTGGCGATGGCACAAGAAGTGGTGATGGGCAAGGCAAAGTGGAATGGCATGAGGTGTGCGTTGGAATGGAGGATCATGGGAAATTAGGAATGAATGGGGAATGAAGAGAGGAAAGAGTAACAATAGTCGAAGTGATAGTGGAAGAAGAACCCAATTCGAGTATTAGGCGAACCTCCACATGTAGTTAGAGTTTTCACACACTTTGAGTCCAAGTCTATAAGAAGTTATTTGTCAAGAGTGAAGGAATTAAAAAATTATGTAATAGGGTGGAAAGTTCACAATTTTAACTTAAAACTTTTCAGAAGGTATTGATTGATGTTTGTGGGTATCATCTCTGCAAACGCTTACAAGATTATAACTCGTTCACTAAGGGTAACGTAAAGAGGCTTAATGCGCATGCTAAGTGCATGCTAAGTGCAATCGTGCATTCTACCAAAATGGATATTAGTAAGATTAGTCTAGTTGTCTTTTATTTTTTCTTTGCTTGAGGACTAACAAAATATATGTTGGGATTTGTGATCGGGTGTGTAAAAGTGTTGTTCAAATAAGTCTTGATTTTATTAATATGTCAACGTTAACAGCAGAAGCGACAAGTTGATAGAGAAACGGGCTAAAATCGGTCAAAGAGTGAAACAAAAAGGACAAGATGAGTCATGTGTTTTAATTCCAAAGTGATTCTAGAACCTTGGGGCGCAGTGTTATTATAAAAAGACTGGTAGGGCTCAAAATTTTATATCATCCATTCTAGAGTGGAAGGAGGCATAAAAGAAGGGAAACAACTCCATCTGAAAGTCGTCCATGAGTAGCTAATAACCTTTTCCTTGGGTTTGATGAAACCCTAGGATGTATTCCAGTAGTAGTTTAGATTTCTTATTTGTTTTGGTATAGTTTTTATTTGTTGTATGATTTTGATACATTAACTTCTAATCAACAAGCTTTTAATTTAATTATTTAGTTTCTATTTTTATATTATGTGATTGTTAGAATGAGATCATGCAATTATTATCTGTTCTTGTCCTTATTCAAACTTGAGATACCATAAAATATGAAGGGTCGTGCTTCGGACGATGTGTGTCATAATCTTAAATAAGATATACTAGGTTTAGATTAGACCTTGTCCTCTTGACAACTCGTGTTAGTCTTGTAGTCATAACCGAAATAAGGTGAACTGTTTAAAAGAAATAAAATCTTAACAAAACTAAAATATTGGCTAGGGTGAATCCAAAACTTTATGAATCTTTCTCTCATTCAAAATCAAATTTTTTAGATTAGATTTTATTATTATATTTATTCAAATCAATTCATCTCATAAATTCAATTACCTCGTGTTTCAAATTTATTTTAGGAACTAATCTGAGAATACGATTGCTTATCCTATTTGTCCATATTGGAACGATACATGGATTTAACCATTGTTCTACTAAATAGTTGCTAAATTTAAGATTTGAATATTTATTTTGGTATGGAATGACATGAACTACTATATGTGATTACTATGATGCAAAAATAGAAGATGCCATATTCTTATCTACATAAGAAAATTGTGAAATAAAACAAATTAATATCATGCATATAGAAAAAAATATTAGAGAAATGTCTGCAATTTCCCACAAATATATAATTTCTATAAATAAATAAAATGATAAACGCATCATATTTTTTTCTTTTTTCTTTTTTCATCTTCAAATTATTAGGAATTTAGAAGTTTACTGAAAAATCCCGTTTATAGATTGATTTACTCGCACATCAGCCCCCAGCCGAGTGGATAAAGGCTGGGGCTGTGCACCACAGGTTCCAGGTTCGAAACTTGGGGCCGACGCTTTGGAAGGAGTTCTGCCGGTTATGTGCTCATGGTGGTTTGATCTTGGCGTTTGGCTCCTCTGGTGGATTTTTAGGTATGTGGTTCTAACCCCCTCCCCCCATCCCGCTTCGCTTGTATCCCCCTCCTAATCGAAAAAAAAAAAGATTGATTTACTCTAATCGATATTCCAAATCAAACAGAACATACAAATAAATAAAAAACAATTACATGGATACAATTTTTATGTGGAGAACCCAAACAGGTAACAAACACGGAATCTATTCCATCCCAGAAAGATCAAGTACTAAATTAATCGTTGGTTGCAAGAATACTTACAAACCCTATTGAATCCACAACCAACAGTAATAAGCCTATCTTATCGAATCCACGTATACCAGTTTCATGCTTTATCGCTACCAGACTTCAACTCTTGAGAATCTACTAAAGTGACTATGAATTTGAAGGAACATTAAAGGTTTGGTTGCTTGATGATATATTTGAAGGCATGGAAGCACACACAATATAACGCAAAAGGTCATATTTATGTGAAAAACCTAGCAACCTCTCAATCCACTTAAAAACCACAAAACCCTAGCTAATTAAAAGTGTCGTGCATATGGGGTTGCTTGAACGGTCTTGACTTGCTTGTGAGCTTTCAAGGACTGCTCGAGCGGTTCTCCCAAAATTACGGTTTTTTTATTATTACTTTTTTTTAATTTTCTTGTTGAATTGCAATGTATAGCCATAACTCCTAGAGAACAAATTTCAAATATCAAAGAATGATAAATGAATTGTTTTTTTTTTTTTTTTTGATTAGCATGATAAATGAATTGTTTGTCACAGATTTACCAAATAATAAGAGAAAAATTACATAAGTCGAAAACTTCCTATCACCTATCAAATAGTAAATTGTTACTCTCGTACATATGTAAACAAACATATTAATTTTATGGATTTTTAAATAGAGGTCCTATAACTAAGATTTGTAGAAGAATTATTCTTATTGGATGTTTTTTTATATATAAATTAGATCCCATTTTATTGTGATATACCTAATATTCTCGTAAACCCCATTTGATTACAAAACAACCGAGAAATTTATCTTTTTTTCTAAAAATTGATAATTTTCTCTGTTTCTCAATCTTTTTATGGAAAGAAAAATGAGAAATTAAAAAATTTCTCATGTAACAATCAAAGTCCCATTTTGTGAAAAAAAAAATAGTTAAAAGAAAATTTTCTCAGATAGATTCTGCTCAACTTATATCTCATACGGAGGCCTCTCTTGCCTCCACGGTTCGTAAAATTATTCATCGACTTATCTGCCTCACATGAACGATCAGGATCCACCATCACCGATGAGATCTCCATTGTCAAAGAACTTTTGACAGGATTAGAGATTGATTTGTCGTTTGAAGGAGTAAAATCCATCTCCGGCAAGATCAGATCCGGTGGATATGGAATTAAGCTCTTTTCCTTCGCATACTGCGGTGACTGCAGCGCCAATGAGGAAAGTTTTTAGGGGAGTTTCATGGTCGGACGGACTTAATGCAGGGCAAAAATGTCATTGCAAACAAGATCTTATAATATAGAATTGGAGCTTTAAAAGATTTAGTAGTGGAATTAAATCTTCTACACATCTTATCAAGGGGGCTAATAATTAATTATCCCTTAGTTTTATACAAGCCACATTTTTCTCCTTCCGTTCCTAATTGGAGGGTCAAGTCAGCAAGAGATAAGAAAGGATAGGCCATGGAGACAAATCTTTAAAACCAGTAACCTCTTTTCCACCATTTTTTTCTTGAACTCGACCATTTTTTCCATCATTTTATCACTTCCGATAAAAATTATTGTTCAACGTAGTTATGAAGAAGAAATGATTTCCAGGCCAGTTAGTCATGGGAACTCAAGCTCTATGTCGCACAGACTCGCCAGTTTTGGCAGAGTACTCGTGTCGATCCGACCCAACACGGATAGAGAATAAGTTGAGTGTGGCTACTTTTTATTGAGATCTCGATTATGAGAGAATAGTGAAGACAATATACTAAAGTCAGATTTGTGATTTACTGTTATCATGTAAAACAAAGTTATTAAAGATGAAAATAAAACCTAATGTAAAAAAATAATATGTATAAACCAACAAGTACTTAAAGAATATGAAAAAATGCATTATGTATTGCTCATCAACTCATTTTTGTTGTATCCTTGCACTTATATCTAATTTTTGAATACTTTTTAGTCAAGTCCGTTTATCCTTAGTTTAAAAGTTTCACGGGTCTTATCCCTAGATACACACCCACACTCAACACTTGTACCCAAGTCCATGTAATATAGCTCAAGCCCCCATTGGCACTCCAATGTTAATACATCGGGTTTTTGCAACACAAGTAGATCCCACTAACCCAACAACACAAAAACCTAATTACACCCACGCACACAAAAAAAAAACACAAAAACCTTATTGCAATTAACAAGATGAGAAAAAAAGCTCTCAAGAATATTACAATTATTCAATTCAGAATTTGCATTTGTAATAGTCAGAAGCATTGTACTTGGGTTATATTTCAAGTTATACTGACGATAGTTTTCCTTATTGATCGAGATCAGATAGTAAACAACCAAAAAGGAAACATCAGTCATATGAATGATCAATAATCTTATACCAAACTCCTCTTTTCATCAGCTCACATCTTGGGTGCACTTTCAAGTTCTCGAGTTCCCTCCATCCATTCTGCAAAAAAATCATGATAAGTTTGGATCAACAACAGTTCTACATGCTCAAGAAATCAATTTACAAAGAATGAAAAAGCATAGTAAATGGTTGAAAACAGAAATCAATCTCATGTAAACAAGGAACTCAACTTGAGCTGTTTTCCGTTTCAACAAGCGCGCCAGTTCTCAAAAGAGACAGAAGGATTAAAGGAAGCAAAGTTTTCAAAAAAATGGGCACAGAATGCAATTCATGCAGTTGGACTAACATGTAATGGACAGATTGCATGAAACACAAATCAACGAAATTGAAGAATCTAAATGAACTCACTTTTTTAGAAACATTAAATACTTAAACAACTAAGAATCTGAGGGTGACTGCGGTTCTTGTGGTGCTTGTTGCCACATTTGTTGAGCAATATAGGGATGAGGCTGCTGGGCATACATAAGGGGATCCATCACAGGTTTGCCCATAATCATCCCCGGAGTTTTAGCTTGAGGTGCATGCTGAGCTGGCATATAATAGTAAGGATATGCATCACTGGGTCCACAAACAGGCATCGTTCCTCTTGGGATTGATGCAAGTACTTCATCTTTCGGATCGTCCCTTGGCACTATATCAACCAAAAAATCAAAGATACTAGTTCTTGTTATTGCCGCTGCAATGTCATTTTTTTGTAGTGTCCTCCTTTTGTTTTCTTCTGCATGATTCCAAGATCGCATAGTCAACTCTAAGATGAACATCTCGCATGCCCTGGAAAATACGATTGGCGCCTCAGCCGATATCATTCTCACATCTTCATCTGCCTTCATGATCTTTTTGATCCTTGCCAAGGGAAGACTGTGGTTTTTAAAATCAGTTACTTTCTCGATTTCTCTGCATTGGCTTGCCCAAAAAGACTGGAGTTGTAGTTGCAATTGCTGTTCCTGCTGCTGGTGGATCTGTTGATAGGCAAGCTGTTGTTGGGAAAGATGAGCTGCTGCTGGCTGATTAGGAGGTTGTTGTGCCGCAGTTGATGTAGCTACTAGTCTTTGACTAGGGGTACCAGTAATATGGTTTGTTTCATATTGGCTTGTACCATAATGCAATTGAGCTGCAGTTTCAACCACATCCTCTCCCTGAGACTCCCCATGCCCTTGCTGATCCATTCTGTTCTGTGGAACCTCTGAAAACAAAATACAAACAATTTCAATCAGTGCAACACTACCAAAAGACTTGAGGCCCGGATTGGCAACTAGCTTAAAAGCTAGCTTTTTTTTTTTTTTTTGCGCTTTTAGCCAAAAAGCTAAATTGACTTCAAAATAGGTTGTTTGGTAACTTAAAGTTAGTTGTTTGGGTAAAATGCTAGCGTTTTTGCAGTTTGTTCAAAGTGGATAATTGTACCCTTCTATATATTTGATATAACAATTATATGCAATTGGTAGTGGTAGTAAAAAAGTTATAAAGAAAGACCATAATTGTAATTTAAAAGTGATGGAAGATTAAATAGAATATTCTAAGAGTTTGTGTTTTGATTTGACTTTTTAGTTTTTTTGCCAAATGGGCAACTTTGGCTTTTTAGTGTTTTTAGTCAAAAACCCAAGGTTGTCAATCAAGGCCTAAATACCAATCAACTACTTATTTCATAAAGATATATGAGATTGCATTTCAATTGCAACATAAATTTCTACTTGGTATAATTTTTATTGATAATTCTAATTTCGTGCCTTACCAGTTGTGCCCCTAAAGGTCACGGTTTTGATGTGGTCCTTGACAGAGTCTCATGACCAATGGCATTTCCAAAGGAGGAGATCTAATCACTATCTCTGTCCCCAGAGGTGCATTATGTGCAGGATGAAAAAAGAAATAATTTATTTTTACATTGCTTTGTAAGTCTTTATGGCATCAACTATTTTAAGTGTAAGGTGTTAGTCGGGTTCAGTTTCGTGTTCCCGGATCTTAATAATCAGTTTTAGGGATTTTGGGTGTAATAAGAAAGAAAAAGGTGTAGTGTGGAAGGGATCTTCTTCTCTATCCCTTGGTTCATATATGTAGACACAATGCAAGGTCTTCATAGATAAAGTCGACATAGGGTCTTTGTGAGATAACAGTAAAGATTGAAAGCCCTTTAAGGAGATTCTATTATTTTTTATTTGTAGAGATTGAAAGGTTGTGGGTGACTTGTAGTTTAGGTTTGTTAGTATCAGTCTTTTTTTTTTTTTTTTGGGGGCGGGGGGTGCTTATTGTTCCATATGACTTTAAATTTTGGCTTTATTATAGGCTTCAGATGATGAAAATTAATTAATTAATTAAAAGAATTGTAACTGCAACAAAATTAAATATATATTAAACAATGGATATTAAGAAAAACAATTAATGTTAATCTGAAAGCCCATGATGGAAGGCCACCTCTAGACAACTCATTGTCCCAAAAAAAAAATGTTTTCCATGAGCTTTTTACCTTGATAGCAAATGTCCATGCATCCTTTAGGGTAAGAAAAGGGCACTTATAGAAAGGAAAATAAAAGACAAGGGAAAATGTATTCTCTTCCCCAAGTGAAAATAGATCTCAATCATAGAATTGCCATTTTATAAGATTCAAAACAAGTGTATAGCAATATTTCAAGAATTGAGTCGAGATGCACATATTACCCAAATTACATAGAGCCAAACATCCGAGTACAGAGTGTGAATGCAATAAAGTTGGTTGCCTGACAACATTACAGCTATGAAGCACGGACACGCCACTTGGTGTGTCCTATTTTTTTATTATTATTTTTTGATCGGACACGTCGTTGGATACGTCGCAGACACGTGTGTCCACGATTGGACATGCAAGGACACGGAAAATGCCTATTACGCACCATTTTTTTTTTTGCAAAAGTACGCAAGTAATGCAACCATATTTCCATCGACTTTGACCTTCAATCCTAATAATAGTGCACAACCTTGATAACAGAGACGAGACAACATAACAGACCACCAACGATTGTCGAGGACCACCGATGACCATCGAGGACCATCAACGACGAATCCAATCCTGGACCTTCAAATCCTAGCATGCAGTATTCTTCTCATTTTTTTTTTCTCCCTCTTTCTTCAACAATCGTTGACCATCAGTTGACCATCGTCGACCTTCAATCTACCACCGGTGACCTTCAATCGACTGAGACCAACCATCGTCAACCTTGTTTGCTTTGCCGAAACCCTTATTTGTCGAAAGACTCGAAACCCCTGTTAACTTATATTTAGCTTTGTTTGGTAACTTTCTTTTTTTTTTCAATATTAATAATCAATATTATTAGTAGAAGAGCGTTGGTACTTTTGCCAAAATTCTTGTTTGTTGAAACCATGTTTGTCAAAATCCTTCTTTAGGTATTAGTTTAATTTTTTAAACTTTTAAATACTTCTAATCTTTAGATACTTCAATAAATATTAATGCTTGTTTATCAACTACTCTTATTTATCAAAAAAAATTTTGGTTGAGATCCTTTTTTGGCTTAATTTGAATGCTTGTTTGTTTTTATATGTTATATTTCATTCAAATGATATTCAACTATAGTATTAGAATGATGAATGAGGTGGTTTGTAAAGTGTAATTGTGGATTATTTTTTACAGCTGCTAGGTAGTTATATAAATTTTAAAATAAAAATATATTTTTCCGTCGTATTCCCGCTGTGTCCATGTCTTGGATTTTTTGAAATCGCTGTATCCTGTGTCCATATCCATGTCCATGCTTCATAGTATCCCAATGATATAAGAGATGATAAAAAAAGCTTTTGCATATATTCTTTCATTTTATTTAATTTTATTTATATTTATAATTTTGAAAATGGGGAGAGGAATGTTCTGTCACCCAAGATTCAAGCTCCACAATGTTTTCAGTTTCACAGTGAAGGCAGGGAACTCAGGAAGACCAAAAAACATTCCTTTGATTAGTCATCACTTTTCCAAAGATTTTGACAAGCTTTTTCTACAAAATGTTACCAAATATGTATTTTCAAGGTAAAATTGCCATAAAAAATGTGTTGGAACTTCTCCAAATGACCAATTACCAGCACTTTCATAGAAGAAGAGCTCTTTCCCAATAAAAAATGGAAGAAAATTAATGTCAGTAGTAAGAACCTTGCTCAACTTTAGTCTACCTAATTCTAGTAAAATGAGATTTTTCAAAGCCACATTTGTTTTCAAACATTGAAATTTGAAATACAAGCCAAACAACTACCATATTAATTAGCTCACTATAGTTCTAGGCAATGATTAATTAGGTTAAAAATCATAAGTAGCTTAAAATGATGATGTCACTTGGTGAAAAGGTGTATAACACCTCGTACTTGTGAAAAGCTACCCTCATGCTTTCTATGTCACCAGTTGCTTAGACATATATAAGCTAGTGCCACCATGCAGCACCATAAGAAACATGATCAAGCCTTTAGGAATTCATACCTAAAAGAACCTACAAATCCGTACATATGATTGAAGTGGAATCCACACTAATTCTAAAACAAATATTTTTTATTCAATAATTCAATGATTCAAATTACAAGTTGATGACCTATTAATACACCACTGAGATAACAAGATTTTAATGAATTTAAAATAAATAACTATCTATATCCAAGAAAATCTATTAAGATAATTCATAATACCACAAAACTCTAAGATAGTACTAAATATATCTAATAGAATTCAAATCTATAACCATTATCTATCGAGAGGGACACTGGATGTGTCGTCTCCCCACGTCTATGCAGATAAATTCATGTAGTTAGGGTGGAGCCTAGTTTCCACACCAACTTTTTGGGAGTAAGCAGAACTTCACTGTGTTGAGTGTGGCATAGTGTTGCTGTGGTAAAAGTCAACTAAAGAATTAAGGGTTACCTCTACCTTGTTGTGATAGGGAGGTGAGGAAAACTACTCAGAAATGTCTTAGCTGGTTGAGGGGTGACCAGGGTTCTAAAAAACGGCCGTTACGTAACGTAACGGCCGTTACGTAACGGGATTTCAGCAGGCCGATCCCGTTACAGTGACAAAAATCGGTGGTGAAAAAAATCGCCGGTGTATCGGCCGTTACGCACGATACGTAACGGGGATCGGTACCGTATCGGGGTGTAACGGCCGTTACACCACCGATTCT
>JAULLF010326229.1:0-11334 GCA_035668175.1 Sarracenia flava
ATGAATCTATTACAAAATGCTAAAATAAAATAATGAAATTAATCTATTCCTAAATTACCAAACTTGGGCTTCATCCGAAACCGGGGTAGAAAAAGAACTTAGCCACGTGGGGGTAGAAGATGAATTCGAAAGGAAATGGAGGACTTATGGTCGAAGGACCTGGATGCTGAAAATGGTGGGGGACGGTAATGGACAGTCCGAACGGTAACGGCGACTGAAGTCCCAACGGAAATGCAATGTCCGGACGGTAATGGCGACTGCGTCCTGACTGGCGACGCCCATGAGTCAGGATGGTGTTGGCGACTAGGGTCCGGATGGAAGTGTATAGTCTGGACAGTGTTGGCAACTTGTGTCCGGACGGTGGTCTAGGGTCCGGACGGTGTGTGCTATCTTTGTCTTTTTCCTTTGGTTTTTCATCTTGTGTTGTGTAGTTGCTTGTTTTATTGCTGTTTTGGTGCAGTTTTGCGTTTCTTCTCCAAAACCTATCTTAACGCAAAAACAATATAAAAACACAATATTAAATCACTTGTCGGAGCCTAACCTAGTGTAAAGAGCGGGATTAAATCGTCACTTTTGAACGCCGATCAATTGTGTACCTAACTCGAAAATAGCCAATATACTAACAATATCTCCCTTTGGAATTTTTGGGACAAAACGATTAAAACAAACAAGCCTATATAGGAAAAGGAGTCTACGAGATACATGAGAACCATCTACTCACTTTCACTCGAGAACCTATTCTAAACTGCATGGCTTGAAGAAGCAGCATGTACCTACTCACTACACAGAAAACTCAAGAACCAATGTGAAGCATATATGTGAAATAATAATAAAAACATAACTGCGGGTTAAGAGTAATCAAGATAGGAAAAAATGCAGGCATAGGTAAAACATGCATAAGATAAGGACAGATATAGACTAGCGGAAGCAAGCATACATCTAACGGAAGCAAGCATACAATATGCATAAGATTAAAACTTTTATATATCATGTCAACATATCAGAAATCAATAAATACCACAAGTGTATCGATATATAAGATAAACATAATTCTCCCCTTTTATGTACCGTAGTGCACAAGGGGAAAGAGAACTAATCTTCATCATCATCTCTGAATAAAGAAATAGCGTCGTTAGTGCATCGGTCCTACTAAGCTAGAGCTACCACCTGCTCGGCTACGACGGTCAGGCCCTGAGCAACGGTGCCATTACTGGCAGACAGAGTCTAGAGCTGCTGTCGAAAGTTGATCATCATCCGATCAAGGCACATAAAACGAGCCTAAAACCAGGCTATCATCCAAGTCTTTGCGGCGATATGATGGAGAATCTGACTCTACACATCATCAGGTGGAGCAGCGCAAATGGATGGGTTAGTAGGGATATCCAGCATGGAAGGAAGAGGCGGAACATCATTTGGAGGTGTCTCTAGAAAGACAGGGAGACCATACGATGGATCAGGATGTCCAGTCACACGAGTATGAGCAAACCTAATATCATCAGGTGTAGGTGCAACTGCCATGTAACAGGGTTCGTCAAGGACTGGAATGAGAGTGATAAATGCTGGCACTAAGTTAGGATAGGTTGGTGTACTACGCTTGGTAACTGGGATGCTGGCAATCTCGCTCCCAACATGGGCAATGCTTCTATAGAGGATTCCCCAGGTGGTGTTCCCATGTGGATACAGCACTGGCCACTGGGAATGCGTGGAATCGATCACCCCTGCAGAAACAGGTGATAAGAGAGGCGTAGGGAATCTCGAAGGTAGCAACTGGACGACAAGAATAGGACTCAATGACATACCATATGTGATGGGCGGGATCAATGTAATATTCATGACCAATCACGTAAAGAATGTCAACATGAGAAACTGGTATGTTAGAGGTGTGGTTAGTGGAGTCTATGACAGAGGCAACTATGCGGTGGAGCATCCGATAGTGTGGAGCAAGAGGATGGGAAAGGAGTATCATAACGCCACTAAAAGCTCCATCGGAGAGCATCCGAGAAACCTCTGTGCGACTAGGACAAGTATCTTTTGAGAGAGGATATTGAGGGTCTTTGACATAGGGAAGATGGTATAGGGACACAATGTCCGAGACCGAGAATGTCAATAGGCTGCCTCGTATATTGAGCGAGAGGGAGTGGGTTTCCTTGTTAACAAAGGTTACGTTTGAGTAGAACTCATGCACAAACTCTGAGAGAATAAACTTGTGACCGGAGCACAACTCCAACCATCCTCGTCTCATAAATTAAGCAGTGAACCCAATAGGGGCAAAGGTTGCAAGATGAATGTTTCTCTCGATAAGGACCCCATGTGTAGCTATTGCCGCATACAGCACCTTAGTAGAGTCGGTAGGGAAGCTAGTGAAGGGCAGAGACGAAGGCCACTTCCATCTGCGGGACCGACCCATGTTGCTCGAAGCCCCTCGCCCTCTAACTAGGAAGACGAGGAGGGCGAACAAAGGTGAACCTATAACCAAGGTAAAAAGGGTCACCAAAAACATGATGGTGGTGAAAGTCGCACCGAGGAGGGTTGGAGATTGACATTGGACGTAAGGCAGGGCAAGAATAGAAGCGACAGCAGTGGAGAGGTGGAGGAGCCTCGAAGGTGAGAGATCTGAAGATGAGGAAGAGATCGACTAGAGTGAGAGAAGAATCAAGGGTTCTTGAGAGGAGAAGGGAGGGGAAAAGTGTACAACATTTCGATTAAAACACGATTCCTCACAAGGGCGCTCGAGTGCTATCAAGTTGCTTGTGCGCTAAGGGCTCAAGCACACTTCAAGCGCTCTACGAGTCTAGTGCACTGGAAGTGTGTTTTGAAGAAAAAAAAAACTAAGTGTTGGCTCAGTATCGAAAATACACCCATGACAAACACTTCCCCTTAGTTGATACACTCAACAAACTCTCTTCAAGACTCACAAATTCCTTAAAAAAAAAAAAACTCTCCCCCTCAAATTTAGCTCACAAGAAGAAATAACATGCAAAAATAAAATATACAACACCAAAGAAAATTGCATATCATAAGTATGATTGTGAGACAAGCACCAACCAAGGGACTTACAAAGGCACGTAAAAACTTGAGAAATATGCGTGAAAAATTGATAACTAGTGAATCAATATATAATCTGCAAGTATTAACTCAAGTATAAATGGTTTGTGTCAACCTTCTATTAAAGGTGAATGGTGGACTCGGTGTATAGGAGCAAAATGCTTGAAAATGTACAAGATGGGAACAAGTCCTCTCATAAGGGTATGAATCATCCGTTTGAACCTAGAAGACAAATCCAAAATATTTGGACCTTAAGATTTACGCACAAATCTTAGTCTTGTTAACCAAGTGGCACACATATGACCTCCTGCCCATTTATAACCCAGTACATAACATGGCCAAACACACTTTGTAATTTTTACGTGTGATAATTGTGATGCATAAAAATAGGTATAGATAACTTTTTTTATTGTCGAAAGGGATGCAAGAACAATGACTTACACCGAATGTAAGCGGTTACTCACAGAGAGTAACGACTTACACCTACAACAAGCAGTCGTTCAAATGCGGAACTAAATAAGGGAATGCATCTAAAGGTAAACCACAAACGTAGGTCAATATGGATCAAGGACCAGATGACCATAACATAATGATTAGAAATTAGACCGATGTGTGACCTCCAAGCATCAAGTTCCCAAAGAATGTGTGCAATAGATAGGAGATCATAACCATCAACTCGCAGTATAGATGCAAGCAAAAATATACAAGATAGAGGAAAATTCAAATCTCATGAAAATTCGTCAAGTAATTATGCTATGCAAGAGTGATAATTATCTTGTCTCGCACTTAGGTCTATCATAGCGTGTCAGGCACAGAAGCATGCAAAAATATATATATAATAAATATACATAGTATATGAAATTTCCCACAACATATCAAGATGGTAAATAAGGAGATACAACACTTGAGGAATAGGGAAACACCAAACCCAATCAACCAGAAGACAAAGCAAGAGGACATCCTAAGGCTTGTACAAACACATGGACTAGCTCACTACACACACTTAGCAGGGAAAGTGCTGGTATATTTACTATGCATGAAGATCGATGAGATTGGTGGAAGAAGGTCACATAACCAAAGAAACTACCATCTACCAACACATGTCCAAAGTTAGGAAACACCAGGAAAAGATAATGACACCTCCTACTCCATGGACATATTGTACCATGAGGGTTTACTTCCTTTCGAAGGTTATTTCCCTTCATCAGGTGGGGTGATGACAGTAGGTCTAGTTTGGGTTCAAGGAGGTGCATTCCTAGGAGGGCTACGTCTTTGTCTAGTAGTAGAGGAGCGTGGATTGGACATAGACAGGGATAACTTGTCCATTTGTGCAAGAACATATGAATATTGGGTGGCGAGCTCATTCAAATGGCTTAACGCCACAGCTTCTTCATGCTTAGAAGAGGATGAGCCCGAACATATAGGCCTACCAACCGAAGATTGGATATGACGTTTCTCCCTCGTCCTATCTCTTTTTAAACAATAGCAATTTGGTCATGTGTGACCTGCTATCCCATAATAGTGGCACAACGGAGGTGATCTAGATCTTGAGGGAGACTTGGATGTTGAAGACGATGAAGGAGGAGAGACCAAACCTTTTCTCGAAGGGCTATCAACCTTGGTCTTTTTCCCATGAGAGATTGCTATCACAGGATCCTTTCCAAGAGAATCGTCCAAGGAAAAATCATCCCAAGAAGATGAGGAAAGAAAAGGGTCCTTCAACTTATGGGATATAATAGTGGAAGATCTCGGATGAATCCTTTGGTTGGTAACTGCATGATTTAGTCCTTGAAGCCCAACAATATCTGGTACATAGGATGAGGGAGTAGCCGATGACGGCTTAACAAAGATGACTCGTTTAGAGTCTTTAGAGGGAAGAGTGGACATGGAAGGAGGGTTTAGGAATCCAAGGCCACAACGGTCACGAAAAGACGGTGTGAGCTTAGTGATGTGAGAAGCCGCTTCGCTTCTTTTCATCATAGATGAAAACTCTAAGAGATCCGTCTCAAGGGATGTGATCTTGGACCTAGAGATTATCAGTTCTTCCAAGTAATTTAACCTTTCTTTCTCAACAGATGAGAAGGTGTTGGCTAGATTAGCTTGATACTCTCCAAGAGTGGCTATCTCAAGATCACGTGCGATGATGTCACTTTCAAGGAAGTCCCGCTCCTTTTCAAGAGAAGTGTAATCTTCATTTAATCACACATTCTTTTTCTTGAGACTGAGGTACTCTTTAACAAGTTCCTCATGAGCATCATGGATGGATCCTGTTGTCCCGAAATCAACCCAAAGGGGGGTGAATGGTTTGTTTTGGAAAACTTAAAAATCTTTTTAATGTGGAAAATGACAAACAACAGTAAGTAGAGAATGCTGAAATGTAAAGAGTTTAAGGGAGGAGAGTTACAACCAAATCTATAGTGGTTCTGTCTCCCCTGACCTACGTCCACTCCCAAAGCACCTTGGGAATTTCAATCCACTAATTTCGGATTCTTCAGTGGACGAATCGAAGCCTCGGTACACACGGATTCTTGATTGGGTGAATTGAAATCTCATTGTTTACAGACAAAGAGCAGCCTATATGGTTTACAGTAGATGTAGTTTGTTTTTCTTATATGAGATGACTACAGACAATAAATCTCACTAAAATGAATGTATCGCTCACTCACAAGAAGATTTTACAATAAATGAGAGAGTATATTTCAGAACTGGAGATAAGAGCAGTGAATGTATATCAGAGTTAATGCTCGAAAATATGAGAGAGTGATTTTAACCAATGGAATAGTGAATGAATATTCTCCAATTGTCTTTGAATCTTCAGACTTTATTCTTTATATAGGCATTGAGGAATAGAGCCGTTGAGAGCATTTAATGGCACATTAAATGCTAGAAAACAAGCCGTTACAGGTTCAATAAATTTGAAAATTTTGCGCCAGTGTCGACACAAGTGATGTTGGTGTCAACACATTCGATCTAGAATAGCATTTCTGTCGATACATTTATCGGAGGTGTTGACACAATGAGATCTATTTAATATTAGAGTCGACTCAAAACGATTTAGTGTCGACTCACCAAATCTATCCCAAAGTAGAAAGTTTTTCTATCGACATGTAAAGCCTTGGTGTCGACTCATCAAATGCATCTGAAAAAGGTAGGAACTTGGTATCGACACTTATTAGCTTTGTATCGACTCATTAGATCTTTGAAAATCCCGACTAGAGAGCTTTGTGTCAACTCAAAGCATGTTGGTGTCAACTCAAACTTGAACTTTAGAACTCCCAACCAGAAGAGTTTTGGTGTCAACTCATGTGACTCTTGTGTCGACACTTCTGTGCTTCAATATCCCGACAGGGAACTTTGTGTTGACTCTTCGAACTTTGGTGTCGACTCAGAAAACTTCAAACGCCTTTGATTCTTCTCATTAGTGTTGACACTTTCCTTTCTGGTGTTGACTTAGTGGCTTCAAATTTAAAAGGATTACCTTGGTGTCGACTCAAGTATTAAAGGTGTCGACACTTTTCTTCTGAACAATGAGTTTCTACAGTTAATCGTGTTGGTTCATTCACTGTTGTATGTGCTCACAGCCTTGATATTCTTAATCTCCATTTTGTTTGATTTTAGGGTCTTATAGATCTAAAAATACTTTTTAGTGCATACTTAACGTTAGTAAATACTAAATCAATATGTTGTTATAAGTCAAAATCGAAATTGAGCTTGATTGAATAACCCTTGGGCTAATAGTTATGAATTGAGGATTTTTAAATATTATTATTATAATTGGAATTGAGTAACTTAGATTAGTTGGTGAAACCTAACCCGTGTTTGGGAAAAATTGGGTGTGACTCTAAATCTTACACAAGTTAAAAGGTAAACCCACGAATTACCTAAGTATAGTAGAAACATGTTAAATATTGAGTTTGAGAAGTAACCTATAAATTGTTAATTGGATAGAAGTGACATAAATACAAAATTAAGAATGAATGATCTTATTCTGAAATTAAGAAAAAAAGGTTGTGCAATTGGTGGGATGAAGTCGAATTTGGGGTTGAACTCACGTTTTAAAATATGAAAAGTTATAAGAAAATGTGTGAATATTCTTGAAAAGAACGATAATAGTTGGTAAGAGGAACCCGGGTTAAGGGGTTATGTAACGGTGTGATCTATTTCAATTTCGAATTTTAAATAAAACCCGGTTTAAAATTTTATTATTAAAACTTTTTGGAGAACTAGTTATATCTTTAGAAAGATTTAAAATTCAATTTTGATTCAAGATTGTTAATTTGAACCGAGGGTTCTAGAACCTCAGGAATATTATTCTGGGGTATCGGGTTAAGTTTCAGGCTGATCGTACCGAAAACGGTCCTCAAGATTTAAAATTTTTGAAGTGGGCCTACAGTAGGGACGCGCTCGAGTGCGCTTTACCCTGCTCGAGCACGGTGTCACGGTCAGACTGGTATATAAAGCCTCGTTATATCGCGTTTTGCCTCATTTCAACCCTAAATCATCAGAGAACACTTCTAGAGAGCTAAGGGCTATTAAAGGGAGATCCTTGGCTGGTTTTAGGCCTTGTTTGGTGAGTATTCTCAACCTTAATATTAAGAATCTTGAGATTTAAGTTGTTTATTGTATTTTCACCAAATCTATATTGATTCTAGGTGACTTTTGATGAGATTTAAGCTTCGTGGTAACTGATTTTGCTAACCATCTTCAACCCTAAGGTAGAATTTATGCTAATCCTTGATTTATGTGGTGTTATGGGTTGTATTATTTTGTATTGGTTGAGTTTATTAGGATTTTATTTAAAAAATCTGAAAATAAATTAATCCATGGTTAATGTATACATGATTTTGTGGAGGTTTATGCTATACTGGCATGTTGTAGAGTGTCTTATCTTGTTAATTTGATACTCAAATAATTATGACAAAAAGCATACTTAACCTAGGGTTTATGATTTGGGGGTTTTTGGTGAGAATTGTGGTAATTTGAAAATCAGGTGATGGTATTTTGCGGTTATATGGATAAGCCTAGGCATACCTTAGTTTTTAGACTTGATTATGCATGTGTAATACATGTTTACCTTGCATATAAACTTTTGGCAAGGTAGTGAGTATGTGGTGGAAATTGACCCGGATAAGCCTAGGTGTATCCTTGACTAGAGGCTTAATTATGCACATTTAGCATGTTCTTGCCTTGAATAATATTTGTGGACTTGTGGGTGGTTGTTGATTAGTGTTGATGTGAATAGGCCTATGTTTATTCTAATGAAAGCTAATTACGTAATGAAATTGACCCTTTACATAATATGTGCTTTGTTGAAACTTGACGTGGATAAGCTGAGGCATATCCTTAGTTGATGGCATAATTAGTGTATGTTTGCATAATTAGCCTTGTATGTTGATGGTAGTGGTTGATGGGTGTGAGATATGATGTGAATAGGCTTAATCTTATTCCAATATGAATTAATTGCATAATGATGATTGATTCCTTACTTGATGTGTGCGATGTTGATGGTGTTCTCATGGAGGGGATCCCACACATATCCCGCGAAGGGGATACCTCATGTTGATGAGGAAGGTGACGATGATTCCATGGAGGGGATCTATCACCTAGATTGAGATGATGGTGATCCCGTGGCGGGGATCCCACACATATCCCGTGAAGGGGATGCCTCATGTTGATAAGGAAGGTGACGATGATCCCGTGGAGGGGATCTCTCGCCTAGGTTGAGGTGATGGTGGTCCCGCGGAGGGGATCCCTCACCTAGATGGATTTGGCGATGATGATCTCGCGGAGGGGATCTCTCATTAAGTCCTGAGGGGACTTGTTTATAGTTCCTACCGTGGTAGTAACTGTCATATGCGATGGATGGGGTCCGAAAAGGGAGTTTTCTTCCTTCGGTTGAGAACCGTAAATAATGGGTGGTTCAGGTGGAGCTAAGAAGCCCTAGTTGGGGTCATCACTATGATAATGGCCCGGATGCCCATTTCCTTCGATCGGGGACCGTAAACATGGAATTGGTCCTTATGGGGGTCATGGCTCGGATGGGAGCCAAGGAGCTTTACTTATAGTTGTTATTATAAGTGCTTGTGTGCTAGTTATTTGTATGTGGAAATGCTTATTTTTCCAAAAGATTATGCAAACTAAATTTTCAGCTATGATAAGCCCTTTACTTTAAGTATGTTTATACTTAAGTGTTGCATAATCACCTCGCATACCATGCATGCAACTTTGATTATTATATTTCTTACGAGCTCTGGCTCATAATATTGTTTTAAAAAAACATTTCAAGTAATCATGGCAAGAAGATTCTTGAAGCTTAGAAGTGTTGGATGGATGTTTTCCAAGTCACACTTGACGTGGGACTTGATGGATTTTGATCCTTAGCATATTTCTTTATTTCCTTAGAACTACGCTTGTTTAATTATTTTGGAGAATTGTAATAGTTTAACTTCACATTTTCTATTTCAATTCTGGATGATTGTAAGGCCATAAGGCCACATTCATTATGTTGCATGCTTATTGGGAGACGTTGGGGTATTTTGGTTTAGTTAGTTAATTTAAATCAACTTTAGATTATGAGTTTTAACTTGTAATTGTGGTTGGATATTACCTTAATATTTTATAATATCTCTTGATGAGTTGAATGATCTAAGTGATGCCCAAAATATGCTTTGAATATAATAAAACTAAGTTTTCATAAAGAGCGGATTTGGAAGCAGGAAAGTTTCTGGTCACATCGCGCTCGAGCGGGGTTGGCTACCAGCGACGGTTTGGCATGCTGCATAAAAATTCGATTTTTACTTAGTGCTTTCAGGCCTTGCTTTTCAATACTGAAAATGGAACCCTTTTTAAATGGAAATTATTTAGAGGAGTATTTCTAAAGTAAGTTTCAAAATGATATATATTTGGGCTTTTGTCGAGGTGCAACTACTTAAATTAAATCTTAATTCGCTTCCGATTTCATACGTGACCCGGTCTCTCCAGTTCACTTAATTTATGTTTAATGTAAAAAGGTCAGGACGTGATATCTTGGTATTAGAGCTTAGGTTCGAATACATTGGAACCGTGGGGAAGGGGTGTGCCATGTCGTGAGCGATGACTTGCATATTGCATTCATATCATGTGTGCTACATGATTTACATGCGCATGCTTTATGGTTATGTGGGTATGGAGGTCAAACTTTGAGGATGGTATGCCTTGCTTCGGCGTCCGGTTTACTGGTTTGTGGTTCCATTTAGAAAGGCGCCTAGCTAACGCCTATTCTACTTAGAAATATAGACGAGTGGTTCGTATTGATATATCACTCTGATGAGCCTCCTCGGTGGGTGATGACTTGTGATGATGCTTATCTGATATATACACACTTCTTTGATATATCTGTTAGCTTGTTTGTCCCCTGGCCTATCAGTCCTTGGGATATGTTCAGACTTGTCCCGAGAGATGAGACTATGATTATGAGCTGTACTTGTCCTGTTTATCTTTGGGACATGAGTTGACTTATCCGTGGGATAAGGTCATGATGATGGATTGTGCTCGACCTATGGTCGGACAGTTGCCTCTAAGATTGTGAGGTTTCCTACTTGTAGGAGTAGGATTATGGTGCTGAGTAGGCATATATATGTATTAGACGACCGCTCAGGTATGTCTGTGATAGTTGTAGGGGTTTGCGTGTTAGGAGTCATGCACTGTTGTACCTTGTTTTCGCTTTGTGGGCCAAGTATAGCCTAGCATGCCTAGGCAGAAGCCTTTACGCGAGGTGACGTGGACGTGAACGTAGTAGTAGCGTAGTGTATTGTGACCCTTCGAAATAGAGGTCTTGTTTGAGAGTCTTCTCATTTTGAGAGATACTCTTGACGTTTGTGTTGACGTCGTGTAGTCGCTGGTAACCCGAGTCAGGTTGGTGGACTGTGCTGGGAGCGTAAGTCTACGGAACGCCTTCGTTTGACGAAGTGTGGACCTTGTCGAGACAGGGTAGTCGCTATAGGGCCTGGACCGCCTTAGCGAGACTTTCGAGTCTTACGGAGAGAGGATATGGTACTCCTATCACAGTTGGGGATCCTTCTGAGAGGTCCACCTATGATGGATGAGTGAGACGGTGCTAGCGGTATCGTTGGTATGATCGCAGCCATGAGGGCTACGACTACTTGTAGCCTATTAATCGTCGGGACGATTAGCGGCTTGTGGTTCGGGGACGTTCCTCCTGGTGAGTGCGAAGGTGTATGATTTGGAGGTCAGGATGGCCAACTCTGTTGGTTTCCCTTGGGCGAAGGCGTGATCACTTGAGATGCCTTT
>JAULLF010328419.1:0-11317 GCA_035668175.1 Sarracenia flava
AGATCGAAAAAGTTTTCTATTGGCCTACAACCTATTCACCCCCCTCTAGGTTGCCTATACAAGTGGACCAACAAAATGCAACAAACCTACTAAAAGAGTATGGATTAAAAAAGGTGATCTTCTACCCAAAGTTGCTAAAATACCCATTAGGAGACCTAAACATGTAAAGCAATCCAAATAGAAAGCCAATTACAAACCTCCTGCTAAAAGATATAATGCTTGTTATATGCATAGATATAATGGTTCTTATATGCATAACATGCTTCATGCTAATCCCCAAGGACCCAACAAAAAATGGGTACCAAGATTCTACACCTATGATTACTTTGCTGCAAACCAAGAAGCAAAATGACTGAGGGAGAAGTAGGGCAGGGCAAAGCTCTTCCCATACTGAAAACTCAAAAATAGAGAAACCAGTCACTGTTCGTGACAGAAATTAGCAAGGCAAAATATTTGAACTTTGGTATGCAAAACTGGTAATATTTATCCTTTTTTTATTGAAAATATTTTGCTGATAACTTGTTTAATTTGGTGCTAAAAATGTCATATATATCATATCTTTTATTACACCTTGAATGCTTACCAATTACTTGAAAAGTCATTATCTGCACTTTGCTGCTACATTGATGAGTCGACCCTTTGATTTCATTAATCGAATCCATGTATAGAAAAGTTGACATTGAATCGATTCACTATGTTTATGATTCAAACCCTTTCACTAAAAAGCCCTATTTTTGTATGTTTGATTCGAATCAGTATATGACTTAATCGATTGATTGTGATATTGATTCGACTCTTGCATTGAGTGATTCGACTCACCTTATTGGTGATTCGATTCCTAGCCTTAATAAATCGATCCCCTTCACCGTTTTCTCATAGCTGATTCGATTCACTATGATAGTGATTCGAATCACTATGATAGTGATTTGACTCTCTCTGTCTGAGAATCGATTATGTATGCCTATTTTCTATTTCTCCATTTGATTCACTACTGTGGCGATTCGACTCCCAATTTGGTTTATTCGAATCAGTATGTTAGCGATTCGGATCCCATGCTATTCTATATAGTCGATTCGATTCTCAACATCATTGATTCGATTCATCTGTGATTCTATACTGAACTTTTGACTAACTAAATTGAGGCATTTTTTATCTGTTTTATTTCCTGTTTGATTTCATGCTATATGTTTCTCATTTTATTTGATATATATCTTAAAATTCTTCATCTCTCACATGTGTATTGCAATATTTGTGAATGGAATGTGCTATGTGCTTAATGCTAATTTTTATTGATTAGCCTAAATTCTTTCAATCATGCACTTATGATTGATTTTCAATTGGAATCATACTCAATTTTTTTAAAATAAAAAAAAATTATAGTGCATGACGGCCAATAATCGAGTTGTTTCACAGATAAAATACTTTCAATAAAATTGTTTGAGTGAAACTCTCGTAGACCCGCTTTGCTATAATTTCTGTTCAAAATATGATCCCAATAATCTTAATCATAATTTTGAAATGTCATAGCAATGCATATCTTTCATGAGAAAATGTGGAGATTTTTTAAACATTTGGTATCATATGTTTAATTCGATATGTTTTCAATTGTTATCGCATGCTTAATTCAATAATTGGTATCAAACATGCATATCCTATATCACATAGAGGAGAAAAATAGATAATCTTTGAATTGTGATATACCTTGTATGCCAAATTTTACTTGCTCGCATAAATATTTTTTACATTTGACTTTGCTTGCTTGTAAAAAAAGAAAAGTATTTCCTTAATGCATATGTATTGCTGCAGTTTTCCATACTTATATGCTATATTCATCATGCTCATATAGTTACAATAATCAGGGGGAGTATAATTGAGAAATTTTTATTATAACATTTGGCATCACATTTTCATGTTTTTAAAGGGGGAGATACAATACAGGGGGAGATCAAAACTGTCTTGATGCATTTCATTCATTGTTTTTCTATATCTTGCCTGTCAAAGGAGGAGTTTATTTGCAATTTGTGCTTGTCATATTTGTTTCTCTTGCCTATTTTCTATGTCAAAGGGGGAAAAATTGTTGATTGATTTTCCTTAAATAAACCAAATTGCTGATTGATTTGCCTCAAATATGATTTATTGCATATATTGTCAATGGGGGAGAATTGTTGCATATACTTATTACATATATTGATTATCATGTTTATTCTTACATTACATATCTTTTTGCTCAAATCAATTGGTATCATAGAGACTAACAATTGGTATCATAGAACTTAATTTTCATATCTTTTATCTCTTTGCAAATCAATTGTTGTCATGTCAAAAAGGGAGAGATTGTTCGTCTAAAAGCTTTTTCAATCAAGCTTTATTTTGATTTTGACTTAACAACAATTTGATTTGTTTGTTGCTAATATCTTCTTGCATTTGAGAAAGTATTTTCAAGGCTTGATCAATATATTCAAAGTCCAAGAATAGAAAAAAAATCAAGAAGAAAAGCTATAAAGAAATTGGTTGATTCGAATCCTTCATCACTTGATTCGATCCTTGGAAGCATAAGTTGATTCGATCCTTCAATATGTTGATTCGAATCACTGTCTCAAAATCAAATGCAATGATTCGATCCTTGGTCTTGTTGATTCGAATCCAAGCCTCAAAATGAAACACTAGATTCGATCCTGTGAATCATTAATTCGAATCACCAGTGCCAAATTGAAGACTTGATTCGATCATCTAGTATCATGAATCAAATCACCAGTTCTAAAATGGGAAATTCGATCCTCCGGTCCTAAAAGCCAACTTAATTCAAATCATCAATATAATGATTCGATTCTTAGTGAAGAAATGACCCAATGATTGGATTCTTGGCTATCATGATTCAAATCCCAGCATCAAGATGAAATACATGATTTGATCCTTCTCTACCATGATTCGAATCATGAGCTCAGATTTCAAAATCCTGAAGCTTCAACGGTTAGATTTTTAGAGCATTAAATTGCTCTAACGGCTAGAAGATCCTCTTAAACGTTCAGAAAATATGAGAGGCTATTTAAGGAGTCATTACTCATCATTGAGATGGTTGGTGAACACAAGACAAATATCATAACTCTCATTTACTGGTTCACTACTCCGAACTTAATTCTTCCTTCTACGAGCTTTCAATTTTCTGGTTTTCTATACCAGTTTGTACTCCTCTCCATTACTACACATTTATTATTTCTATAAGAAAGAGTGAGTGATTCTCATTGATTACACTTCAATCTTTTGTAAATAAGGGTGAGTCACTCTGTGTGCCTTTGAGTGAGTAAATCTTAAAAAAGAAGCTCAAGAGTGACTTGAAGCTTGTTTAGGCTTAAGGTGTGCCCGCAAACATCTTGCTTAGGCTTTGAAGAATTGTACCTGCAAACATCTTCGGTTAGGCTTTGAAGATTGTGCCCGCAAACATCTTTATAAAGGCTTGGACTGTGCCCGGTAAACATTCTGCTTGGTGAAAATTCTCAAGGGGAAGCTTGAGGAGTGGACTTAGGCTTAGGATTAAGCCGAATCACTATAAATCTCAAGTGTTGTGGTTGAAGTATCTCTATCTCTAAACTCTTTAATTTCTGTTGCATATTATATTCTTATCTATTTCTTTTAAACAGAAAAATAGTTTTCAAAAGAACCTTAATTCCACATTATTTTTTTTGAAAACCCAATTCACCCCTCTCTAGGGTTGCCTTAGTGGACCAACACATTATATCAGAGCAATTATGTAGAAAGGAAGCAAATGATTAAAACAAATCAATTATTTCTTCTCCCCCTTTGTCATGACAAAAAGGAATGAGAGAACTAAAATCATGCATATCATAGCAACAAGGCATCCAATCAGAACATAAGTGACATAATATTGATCAGAGCTTAAAAAAATTGGAAAGACAAAGCATAAAAGATAGAACACTTAGAGCATAAAGATTTGAAGGACATACCATCCATTCATTCATCCAAAAAAAGGAAATGAGAGTATTCACAAGTTGTTTTTACATTCAAAAAGTCTAACAATCACATTCTAACAACACCCAAAAAAAATATATCAAAGTAACATGTTTCAAAAAAAATCATTTCTTGGTAGCTTCACTTCTGTCCTTTGCCAAGTTCACTTCTCATGGTCTTAAGATTTGCAGCAAACTGCTCATCAACATCTTTCTTTTACCGAAGAGCCTTTTCTATGTTTGATTCCTTCTTTCTTCTTTCAAAAACTTTCTCTATATGTGATTCCTTTTCTTGAGCTTTGGTGGGCTTGGATTTGTTGCTAGCTTGAGGAGGTACAAACTTAGGAGCTATAAGTCCAGCTGCACTTGTTTGTGCCCGTGTTAGTGCAGTTTCTTATGCTTGTTCTTATGGTTTCTGAATCTTGAATCTTACAAAGGTCTCCCTTAGCCACTTGTGAATACTCTCGACCTTTTAGTTACTAGAGTTAATGGAATTTATGAGAGTAGGTTTAAAATGAATAGAAATAGAGGGTTGTTTGTGTAATGGTACGACTCATTTCAATTTCGAATTTGAACAAAACACGATTTTAGAATTTTTAACTATTAAAATTTTTTGGAAAATCGATTAAATCCTTGAAACTAATTAAAACTCAATCTAGATTTGGGATTGTCAATTCGAACTGAGGGTTCTAGAACCTCAAGAATATTATTTCAGGGTGTCGGGTTGAGTCTCGTGGCATTCGGGTTGGAAACGGGCCTCGGAATTAAAATAAAATTTGAGTTGGGCCTACAGCGGGGGACCGCTCGAGTGGACCCCCCCAGCACTCGAGCGGTGTATCGGGAACATACTTGTATATAAAGGATGTTATAACACATTTTGAGGAATTTTCGAACCCTAACCCTTGTATATCAGCATAGGAGGTTTGAGACGACCCTAAGGCTCTGATTTGGTGGTTCTTGGCTGGTCTAGGCTCCGTTTGGGTATGTATTTTGTGACTTTTTCATGAGATACTTGGCTATTATGTAATATTTTGTATATTCACCGAATCTATTTTGATTCTAGATGATTTTGCCGAGGTTTAGGGGGATTGTTCTAGCTTGTTCTCATCAACTCTAAGGTAGGATTTATGCTAATCCTTGATTATTTGAGATGCTATGTGTTGTATTTCGTGTTTTGGACCGATTTATTTGGATTTTTGTTAAAAATCCAAAAATTAAATAATTCATGATTAATGTATGCATGATTAGATGTGTATTTATGCTATATTAGCATGCTATATAGCATCTTATCTTATCAATTTGATGCTCAATTAATTATGACAAAAATCATGCTTAACTTAGGATTTGAAATTTGGGGGTTTGTTGAGAAATTGGGAGAAATAATTAATTGAACCCATATTCATGAAATTGACTCTAATTAGATATAATTGGGTCACATGTGAGGAGGAATTAACATTAATACACTTATGTTAAATGTTAATACATTGGTGGTATATTACGGTAAATGTGGATAAACCTAGTCATATCTTTGATTTGATGCTTGATTATGCTATTATAGTATAATTCTACCTCGCATATCATATGTTGGATGTTGTGGTGAGTAATTGGTGAGATGTGACGTGAATAGGCCTAAGCTTATTCTAACAGTGCTACTTGTGTAATGAAATTGATTATTTACATGGCATGTATATTGTGGAGGTTTGATGGATATGATTGTGGTAATGGTGATCCGGACGGGGACCAACCATATGGCTCGGACGGGAGCCTAAACTCGAATGAGAGTCAATGGAAGTTCACTCCCTTCGGTTGTAGACCGACAATGGGGAAATTGGCTCGGATGGAGTCAAGGATCGGATGGGAGCCAGTGAGTATTATTGTGGTTACTACCGTGGTAGTAACCGCCAGTGCCATGAAGGGTTGTTGTGGTTGTTACATTAGTAATGACAATTGGTTCGAACGGAAGCCTAGGCTCGGATGGGAGCCATGATCGAATGTTATGGTTGTTACATTACTAGCGACCATTGGGTCGGATGGGAGCCATATCGAGTTATTGTGGTTATTACATTTGTATTGACCATCTATTTAATTTGAGTGAGTGTGTGAATGTGAAAAATAATTATTTTTTCAAAAAGATTATGCAAGCAAAGTTTTCATATTGAGAAAGGAACTTTCTTTAAGTTATGTACTTAATGTAAATCGTTGCATAATCACCTCGCATAGCATACATACATATTTGATTATCATATTTCCTACGAGCTCTGGCTTATAATGTTGTTTTAAAACAACATTTCAGGTAATCATGGAAAGAACATACTTGAAGGATACACGGATGCACTTGAAGCTTCCCAAGTCAATCATGATGCAGGACTAGTTGGATTTTGTCTATTAGCATTTATCGTCTATCCTTTAGTTTTATGATCATATTACTTTGAATTTAGGAGGAATGTAATAGATTAACATTAGACTTGTTACATTTCAATTTCGGGATGAATGTAAGCCCCTAAGGCCAATGACATTATTTTTCATGCATGTTGTAAGACATTGGGGTATACTTGGACATGTTGGTTAATCTATATCAACTCTTGAATTGTAAGTTTTTGACTTAGAATTGTGGATGGACGTTGCCTTAAGTATGCTTGGTTATTATCTCTTTCTCTATGCTTGATGGGTTGGTTTGTTGCTCATTTGGTGTAATTGAGATGGTGCAATATGCTTGATCTCATGAATTTACCCAATTTATGGTTTAAGGATGAGTTTAAGAAACTTTTCCCTTTAAAAGTTTAAGTGCCGGGTCCCGGTCACTCCTAAAAGTTTTAAACTTTAAGAACCTTAGATTGGTAATATCCCTTGATGTTGTGGACTATCTCAATTATACTAAATTATGTGCTTTAGGGGTTTTAAAACCAAGTTTAAACCTTGGAAACCATTGCAGCACTTTTAGTATAGCTGCAGTACCAGGAGGGTCGCTCGAACAACCAAGGGACCGCTCAAGCGGTCTCTGGCTGTGCATGTTTCCTGGGTTGTTTATAACGAATAAAAGATTTCCATAAAAATTTTTTGAGGTATGTTTGGGCATAAAAATAGTAAGTTTTGATTATAATTATTTCCAAGGAAAACTTTCAAAAATCAAGGTTTTAAGATGATGAAAACTTGACCTTTTATGGTAGAAAATAGATTGAGTTTAATCTTAATTCGCTTCCGATTTAGGCGTGTCTCGGTCTAGTCCTGGTTCACTTGGTTATGAGTTGGGTTATGAATATTATCAAAGGTCAGGATGTGACAGTTTGATCAGTTGAACATCATTGGAAAGAGAGGAAATGGATTTAGCCATTTCAGCCTGTTCTTGTTTTACTTCAGCTTGAAATGCTTGTTGAGAGGCTTGAATGCAGTGAAGTAAAGAAATGACTTCAGTTGAAGCAACTGAATATGATGGTGGAGCTGAGGATGTTGGAACATCAGTTGCAGTAGGAGCATAAGGATGATCAGAGGGACCCAAAACAGATTGCACAATAGAATGAACAGCTGAATCAAGATTTAAAGAATCTTGAGGTGCAGAGGGAGCATAAGGATCAGCGGAGGAAGCAGGAAGTGAGGTGGTGGCAGTAGAAGTAGAGGTAATATTCCGATAAGTGATCCAAACACCATCAATTTTGGTAATCCACATGCGATTAAGTATGGCTTGACCATATACATCGTGTTTAGAGAAAGGAACGAATTTTGCATCAATAAGATTTATGCCAAAATGGCGAAGAACTTTAGTTTAAAACATGTCATGTGAAAGAGATGAATTTTTCTTGAAATAGGCATGTAGCATATGTGAAATAAAAAGAAACCCAAGATTAAGTTTTTTTTTGTTCAAAATACACCACATGATGAAAATTTGTGTGTATGTGACATCCCCAAATTTTCCTAGACGATGTACAAGAATGTGGTTAACCATATGGTGAAGAATTCTCATCTTATGCTTTAATGAATTAGCTTATGGAATTTTTGAAGTGTCAATGTTATGATTGTCAAAAATAACTTTGACAACATCTTTAAAAGAGAAACCTTCACAATTGATAGGTTTTTGGAGATAGTGGGACTAAGCTAGAATTTCTTGATCATAAGCTCCTGGGTATTATTGATATTGAAGAGGACATGGTTGATGAGTAGTTGTGAGGATCTTTCCTTGTTGGATATTTCATTGATGCAAGTCTTGCTTTTGGTTTGGTTAGAGCAACAACCATGTGATTGTGGAGAAACGAGGGCCTCTTGGAGGTGTATGGTACTGATAGCGGTTTCTTCTTTTTTAAATTTAGCTCCTCGAAGGCTATGGTGAATATTTTGGAAAATGGTCCTTGGCATTTCTCCGGTAAGCTTCTTATTTTGCTAAAATGGTGTAAAAGGTTTAGGCTCTCAAAGGATGATTTCTCCAAAATTCCTATTTGGGTTAAATTTCTTAACTTGCCCCTAAAGTTTTGGAATGTTAGTTGTTTTAGCAGAATTGCGAGTGCCATAGGGACCCCTTTGTTTCTTGATAAGGAAACATATACAAAACATCGAATCTCATATGCTAGGATTTGTATTGAAATTGATGCAAATAAGCCTTTGCACCAGTCAATGTCAGTGAGATGTGAAGGGGACACTACAGTGATTCTAGTGGAGTATCAAGGGCAACCGCTTATGTGTGATCGATGTAGCACTTTTGGTCATGAATCGTTTAAATGCAAGAATATGCATGAAAGAGATGTTAGGTAACATGACTTTAGGGATCGTAAAAGCCAAGGAAATGACCCTGATTCGTCTGACTCATCAGAATGGATTAGAGTGAAAAAGAGAAGAAGTGGTAAGAAGGAAAGGAAACAGGTAAAGATACATGGAGAGACTAATATGGTGAAGACCGATGTTGCTTGAGAAAAGAAGAAATCTAAGTTTGATGCCCCACTTGTTGTTCAACCTATTGTTCAACCTTATTTCTCAACAGGGCTAGGTGGCCAGTATTGCAGCTCTAGCCATGATCTGCCCGGTGCTCAGCCTAGCCGCTTAGCTCCCATCAGGTCCGTCAGGTCTGCTAATCCATCTTGCTGTTCTACTCCTCCACCTAGCCCAGCTTTCCAAGCCTCGTTGCTCCTCAAAGCGATTGAAGACTCCGGTAATCTGGGGAATTGTTCGACATATTGATCAGTATGGAGCATTTTGTTTATCCGTTGGGATGTTAGGCAATTTTTTTGTGTAAGCCGCTTGTTTGGCTTTGATTATGTATTTGGTAAGAGTGTCATTAGTTTCTTTGATATATAGTAGCCTTATTATGACTTGAATTCTCATTGATGAGTCGTTTCAATTCCTTGGAAAGGAAGTTTGGTGTTACCTTCTTTTGATTGTGGAGTCTCGCCCACCCCACCCCTTTTCTAAGAAGGTGTCTCTGCGACAAAAACTTAGTGAGAGGGACACCAAAGGTGAACCAAGTGGTTACTCCTTTAGCCCGTTAGGATACCATTGAGTTAGACGATGACAGTGTTACCAATGATGTCCCAACAGAAAGGTTGACAGTTGCAAATCATATTCCAATGGTGTGATTACCAGTTGAAATTATGGATTAGGACGATGACGAGATAGGGTATCAGAGATCTTTTAACCCGTATCAGGAGATAAGGTTCATAGAAGTATTAGCAACATGACTAGTAGGATTACAACCTAATTGGAAGTTTTTCTCCTTGTAAGTGCTGAGTCATGTGGATAATGCAATTTTCTTTCCTTTAGAGTTATGAAAATTCTTTAGCTGGTTTCTCCGAGACGTGAGTTGTCAGGAGTTCGTGGTGAACTCAAGTGATGCAATAGAGTGGATAAGTTGTAGAACTCTCTATATCTTTAGAAGAGTCAGTTTGGTGCATTGTACACACCTTTGGTTAACCAAGGGCTAGTTGTAGGCACATATATGTTATGCTTGAATTGACAGTTGTCAATGTGTTTGGAGGCTGCCCGATTGGATGTGGTGTTGGGGCATGGTGATTACTTTGATTCCGGTTCAGATTGATAGTAGTTGGGTAGACACCAGCCTCTTTTGGGTCGACCTTGACGAACAACATTTAGAGATATGTTGGTAAGCGGGTGGTTGTTTGGGACAACTATTAGTTCATGTTGGGCTATGTTGAGATTGAGGTGTCTACGTATCAGTACATCGTGATATCCTTCTAACGGTTGTGAGTAAGGGCCAGTATGACAGTTCGAGTGTGTCCTCTCATGATCTTCGTGAGAACTGGTTGTTCCACCCCCCGAGTGTAAAATGTGTGATTTAGATTACCTTATCTTTAAAGACTGACCGAGATGAGTACACCATATGGTTTTCTTTAGATTGCTATTGGTGCTTCGAGCCAAGAGTAGGTTTCTTATGAGTTATTTTGGATAAAGCTGGCCTAGCAGTGAGGCTGCTTGATTATTTGATGTTGAGGTTCGGATTGTTGTCCCTTCGTGTAAGTTGATCACATTGGTGTTGGTTGAGGTTGACAGTGGGTGGGTCGACTCAGGCCCCACCTTGGTCTCGGCACTAAGTTCAGGAGGAACTTAGAGTCCTTTGTTTTGTGCCGAACCTAGCCTATTTATGTCAACACTAGCCTTCTTTGGTTTCTGCGTATGGTTTTGTTGAAATCAGTTTTGACGAATTTGGTTTACAAACCTATTACAGTGAGAATGGTTATGACTTGTAAATTGTCAGAGCTAAGTTATAAGGATCCTTTATGTAGGACTGATCCCTTGGCAATGATATTTGAAGAGTTCTGGCTAAGTTGGTTGTTGTTGTGATACGAGTGTAGCTAAGTGTTAGTGCCTTGAGAGCAAACAAACTGTGAGTGGAAGTATCACTGGTGATTCGATCGTTTCTTAGTGATTTCATTCTCCGATTCGTGATACCGCTAGATCGTAAGCATGATGAGTTATCGAACTTAGTACCCTTTTTGAGAGTTATCCAAAGAGGAATTAAAAATTGTGATCTAGTATCTGTATACAAACAACTTTGTTGGCATGGTAGTTATAAATCTAGCTGTGCTTGTGTTGGACCCGAGCCTGGGTTCGTTGTGAGATTTCTATCGCGCATGTGGTGGTTGAGGACTCGAGTGTGCTAACCTTTATACTTTGATGATTATTACGTCGTGTTTTATCGGGTATTGACAAAGTTATGTGATCGTATTGTGGATCGGTAAATATGTGGTGAGACCTTTTGATAATGGTGCTTTTGGTGGGCCATTCTGGTTGGTTGTACATTAGCGTGGTCGTTTGTTGCTCAAGAGCTTGAGTCTCTACCGTGTTTGATTCTGATCATTGTTTGACCAAGTGCTTGTGAGTAGAATGCACGATGGATTGTGGATAAGATCTGT
>JAULLF010329519.1:0-11313 GCA_035668175.1 Sarracenia flava
TTGAAAATCAATAATAACTTGTCAATGTCTATTAATGTTTTGCACAGTTAGTTTATGAATAATGCTTAATCATGCTCTTAAGATCTCATTCACGATGTTCGCAAGATCAAGGCTGATCGATCCGCTGCGAAGAGCACAATCCATGTTCTCTTTTAACTCGCCAAGAACTGTAATATAGACTCTGTTTTTTAAGTTTTTTAATTTCAATATAGTATATGTTTTTATGTAATTATGAAATTATTTTTGTTTGTTTGCGTATAATGTTGGGTTTTCGTAGTTCTTGATGGCCCATGGCGATAATATTTGATGTTGTGTGTTTGCAGAGGAAATGGTGAATCTAATTTTATGATTTTTGTCTTGAGTTTTTACTTCAATCAGAAACTAAAAAAATAATTCTTATTAATATATTAAAAAACACACTAAAAATAAAAATAAGTATATAAGAATCTGCCTTAATTAATTTATTTTAGTTTTTTTTGTCTTTTTTGTCAAGATTTTACTTTAGGTTTATTTAGAATTTAATTATTTGTTTAATGTCCATAATGGATTTAGTCTTCTAATTATTTTAATAATAGATTTAATCATATTAAAAATTAAAAGGACTAAATTACTCCTGCATCTATCTAGTCACGACAATATCTGGTTTTGATTTCACTCTCCTCAGATCTGATTCTCTCTCTCTCTCTCTCTCTCTCTCTCTCGCTATTCTAGATTCTTGCTGAGTTTATAAGCACTGGGGACGCCATGGAAGGACGAGTAGTGAGCTTTCAGAACGAATCGTAAGTCCAAATCGAAGGAGACGTCGACGCAATGGAAGAGATGCAATCTCTGCGATCTGATTTGGTTATTGGAGAAGACAATCAGATTTGATTTGGTCGTCGGTGTTGTGTCGATGTTGTGCCTAGCATCTCCATCTTCTCCGGCTGCGGTGTGGATGTGTATTTTTTTTATATCTTTTCCGATTGAGTTTCTTCTACGATCTAGCATTGTATTTTTTCTCTCCGATGTGTATTTGTATTTTTACACTGTATATTTTTTTGTTTTGTTTTTTAGGCTTATAGATTAGTGATTCGTTTACTTTCCTTTGTATCAGTATTTTTGATTGTATCAATGATATAACCCAGTGTACCACAGATACACTGAGTGTATCACAGATACACTGAGTGTATCACTGATACATGTTAGAGAAACTATGTTAGAAATACAAAGACTTGTGCTGCAGTGTGCTGAATTATATTGTATAAATTATATTGCATTGAGTTATGTTGTACTGTGTTTGTTATGAGAGTTAGTTTTATAGGTATTGAGTTAGGCGGTTATATTAGTAAGTATATAACCTTTTATCTTTAGTATCGAGAGATTAATCAAGAACCTATTTTCATTTTTCTCTTTTCTCACATGGTACCTGAGCATTGTCGCTCCAATGAGCACTATCGTCTTCTTCGAAGTCAATCATCTAGCTAGTTTGGGACCTATCGTTCTCTTCGAAATTGTCTGATTTGATTCTTCAGATCATTACGATTCAATTTCAAATTCATCAAATTCCTTTCCTATTCAAACGAATATATCACTTCTCATCTCAAATCTCTGTTCCCTCATAATGGTGCGCTTGGATTCTACAAATTACGCTATTTGGAGTAGATAACTTCAAAATATTCTTCGAGTCATAGGATTATCAGAGCATGTTGACCCATTACATGAGATTCCTTCAGAGAAAATCAGAGATAGCGAGGGTAAGAATATTTAAAACCCTAATTTCTTGATCTGGCAAACTGTTGACACATAATTGCTAAGTTGCATTATTTCAACTTTGCCACTGACGATATATGCTTCGGTGATTGATCTGAGTACTTATCTAGACATATGGATGTCCGTAGAGAAAAGATTTACGTCTCTCTCTAGACCTCATATACAGCTATTGAAGAACAAATTACAAAATGTCAAAAAGAGATCATGGTCCATATATGAATTCATAACATAAATAAAGGAATTAGTAGATCAATTGGCCATTGCTTCAGCAAGAGTCGATGACGAAGAACTGATTTTGTATACCTTAAATGGCTTGCCAAATGAATATAATACCTTCAAGACCTTTGTGCGCACAAAGACTGGAAGTCTTGGAATGGAGGAACTGATTGCCCTACTCAAAGCAAAGTCCGTATATGTTGAAGATTTGCTCAAATATCAGGAAAGTCACTTGGCTCTTCAATCAACAAGGTTGAATCCTCAAATGGATTATTTCGAAGGAAATTCATCTGGTTTTAGAGGAAGAATAGGACACAGGAAACTATCGAGCTACTTACCGAGGTAATTTTAATAAGGGAAGAAGATCTCATTCTGTTAGCCCAATGAGCTTTCAATCAAGCTCTAATTTCTATTTTTACATAACGACGTTTTGATTTGATAATTACTAATGATTTAATTATGCACAAGAAAGAATTTTCAAGATTAGAAGGCATTAAAATCAAATGTTTTGAAGTACAAGTGTATCAAATCTTTGAGCTGACACAAACTTATTCAGTATCAACACAAATCTCAAAGGATTCTTGATTTCGAAGGAAAGAGTTGACAATTTGAATATTCGAGTCGATACCAAGGAAGGTTGAATCGGCACAAAGCGAAGGACCAAGGCTTCTACAGAAGTTGTGTTGACACCCATGAAGACACGAGTTGACACAAAGCTTCTTACGGATCCTGAAGGTTAGATGTGTCGGCACCAAAGTACCTATGAGTCGACACAAAGGCAATTCCTTTCCAAGATTTATAAAGCTCATACATGAGTTAACACCAACGAACAATGAGTCAACACAAGGCACTTCTCTGTGGATTTGAAGATCCAGTTTAGTCGACACCAATTTCAAATGAGTTGACATCTGTGCCTTTCCATATTCAGAAGATCTGTATGAGTCGACACCAAAATCAAATGAGTCGAACCCAATATATCAGATCTACATATTACTAAAGTTGAGTCGACCCCTTAGAAGAAAGTTTCAACCCAACCACTATTCCAGATCTAATGCGTTAACACCAAAGTCGATTATGTCGACACCTGGACACGAAAATTCAAAATCTGAAGACTCCTATGACTAGTTTTTCGAGCATTTCATCCTCCCAACTGCCATATTTTCTCATTGCCTATGTAAGGAGTTAATTTTCGACATTTGAAAAATTAGAGAATTAATATCTTACTGTTCTATTGCTGAAATCAAGAGCAAGACATTCAATATTCATTTACTGTTGAAAAAGACTCCAGTTATGTCATTCTCTTAGCTCTCATTCATTGTAAATCTTTTTGAGAGTGAGTGATATTTATTGTATTGAGTGAATATTGAGTTGTAATATTCTCATAAAGAATACGTTTGTATTGTGGTTTCAATTCACCATCCGAAGAATCTGTTTAGTGTAATTCAAATTCCCAATGCGCTTGGGGAGTATGTAAGAACCTGACCCTCTGGGTCGGTTCATAGTGTGGTATGGGATTTTTTGGCAAGTTTTAGTAAGCTTTAGACCGTGCAATCATGGACCATTTCGTTTTTTAAGCTTTAATTCAAAACCGGAGAATACTAACTTTTTCGAGGAACCGGTTAAAATGTTTTGAAAGAATTAAAATTTATTGACAATTCGGGGTCTGATGATCGCGCTATTTATTTTATGAACTTTGATATATTTTTCTTAAGTTTTGGGCCAAGTTTGAGGACGTTCGGAGTAGGAACAGGTCTCCGTTTTTAAGTTTCAGGTTTAAAACAAGTTAAAGGGGGTTAGGGAGGCTGACATGCCTTCACTATTTTGGGCATAACTTTTCCTACAAGAGGAATTTTGATGTGAGACTAGAATCATTGGAAAGATGACTTCCGAGGCTTCGATTTTCATATAAGAATGACCTGGTCTTCAGTTTGGGTGATGAAGTTATGCGCATTTGATGGTTCTTATTTTCTACTGATGGTATAGATAAGCTCAAGCGTGATTTAAGTGCGCTCGAGTGGGGTATGTCGGCTAGACCTGTTATAAGACGCTATTTGGCACGATTTTTGAGCAAAATATCTCATTTCTCTCCTTTGGCTTACTGGAGACGACAGATGATGATTTGGAGCTTTGGACTTTGGATCTTGGAAACTTGGTTGAGGCTTGTTTGGTACATTTTTTATGGTTTTTGTTTATAGATACTTGGTTTATATGCGTTTGTTTACGTTTCTACCAAACCAATTTTTGATTTTGGTGTTCCTTTGGTTTAGGAATGGCTGGACATGTGGTTTTTGAGCTTCCTTTATGCTAATTTTGAACTATTGGTTAAGTATGGGTTGTATACTTGCAAAAAAGTAAGTTTTTCGAGGTTTTTACCATTTTGGGCTATCCAAATAAGGGGCTGTCGAAAAGTGGTTAATTATTATGCATCCTTGTGGTAATAAGAGCATTTCTATCTTTGCGGATTTTTATTTGGAGTTGCGTAGCTTAAAACGTGTAAAACGTGAGATTTACAGATAATGGATTTTATTGGGTTTATAATCTCAAATTTTGAAAAGTGTTAGCTTTTCCTTGCTATGTACGAAGATTGTTACTTGCTGATGTCTTCAATTTGTAAAACCGGTGGCCATAGTAACAATCATGTACAAACGGGTTGGGGTTTCTATTTTGGTAAAAATGGGGTTGTTGGGGAATTTGGGCCATTGCGTGGTTTTTCCTAAAAACAAGTTAAACTTTGGGAAGGTCGATGAGGAGAGAGCCTCACAGTTTAGAATTTGTGGTCTTATGTATTTTGTTAAGGCTACTTCTAGTTTTTGTTATAGTAGGAGTTATAGTTATTGCAGCTTGATAAAATATAGGATTGTAACGGACTAGCTCTCTACTCTTGTTATCGTAGTACATGTGTTAGCTGATTAGATATGCATCTGTTTTGTATATCGGTGATGGTTTAGATATACACCTACTTCCTGCATATCATTGATAAATGTTATTGCAATATCGTTCGATACATAGTGTCACTGATAGTTGCTTTAACATTATAGTTATGGATGTGTTTGTGCCTGTTATAGCACTTTTGGTTTCCATATACACTTATTGATATGATGCACCATGACTGACAATGAGGTTTCGTTGTATTATTGTGGGTTATTATCATAGTTGATATTGCAGTTTCATTGTATTACTGCTGGTCATGGTTCCACATTATATTACCTATTGTAGTATTGTTATTGTGGGAAATACTCTTAGTGAAGGTTGGACTTTAGGGTCTCGAAGTGATAGTTTTTGGGCAAGTCCCGGTTAGTCGAACGGGTGTCGAATCATAACTTTTACTTTGAAAATAAAACCTTTTGCTTTTGAAACTAAATTTGTGATTCAACAAAGTTTTGAAGGCTTACTAGACCAGAATCATCGGGCGGGTGACTCCCTACGTCAGATTACGACACTCGGTGTCGAGTGGGTGATGGCCTACGTTGGATTACTAGACCCGCATCATCAGGTAGGTGACTCCCTACGTCGGATTTTGCCACTTGGTGTCGGGTGGGTGATGGCCTACGTCGGTGAATGTTTTCTTCACAATATAAATGGTTTTCTTAGAAACTATACTGTTTTCCCTATATATTCTATTATTCTAACTGTTAATGTTAAGAATCGTAAGGTGGTTTTAAGTTAAATGGTTTTAACCTGCTGACTGAGCGGATTCTGTGATCTTTATAAGTTAGGGTATATGACTTAGCCTATATTCATTATGGAATGGTAAGGGTTGGTTTTGGAAACTAGGATTATGCAGATTACAATTTTAAACGATTTAAAATGTGTACTTTTCTGCTGCATAATCATCCTCACATATTATCATGCTTTCGTTATTATCATACTTCCGAAAGCCAGTTGGCTTACGTTGTTTTAGTAACAAAGTGCAGGTTTAGCGGTTGATGGGTGATTGTTGCTGGATGGGTTTATGGTTCGTCTCCTCCGCGTGGGATCAAGAGTTATGCTTAGATTAGCATGTTTACATTTCCATTTGATAATCTGGATGTATGTATCTATTATAGATCTGTTGTAAGGCCATATGGCCCTTACCATGTATTGCTTCTTTGATGAGAAACTCTGGGCAGGTAGTTTCTTTTGGTTGCATGTTCTGGTATGGGTTGGGTTTATATTAGCTTATCTTATTATCTTTTACCTGTTCATTTATGGTTGGCAACCTTTGGGGGCTGAAATATTAATCTCATATTGACTGTTTATCAGGTGCAAGACATGGTTAGTCCTTTAAACAAACATATCCATGCAAAATCTTCTCAAAATCATTAAAGGTGGAGTTTGCTTTAAGGGACCTTTTGTACTAAAATGGGTTTGATCTTGTACCTTCATAATCCTTGATATGTGGATTAATATTAAGTTGATGTGCCGAGTGGGTGTTTCGGGCTCCGCCTGATTAGGTTTATTGGTCGGTAGAGATGCCAGTTTCAGTAGGTTTTTCTGGGTGCTGAAGAAAACTTATATAATTTTTATTTGTTTTGAACCTATCCCCTTCAGCAAAAACCTGCTAGTAGTACCGCGCTTGGTGCGCGCTCGATGCACGCTCGAGCGGGGTCCTGTTTTCTGGGCAGTACGAAAATTATTCCAATTTTTACAAACGTTGGGAATTTGTTGCAAGCCTCTGGGGCACTTTTTTTTTAAGATTATTATTTATATTACTTTCGATATGAAATGGTTTCATTTGCCAAGGCCTTGGTTCAGTTTTAAAACGGTTTAAAACTTAAAGGTTTTTCTTAAGTTTTAATTAGCTAGTTTCGGTTTTGGCTTTGTTTAGGCTTTCGGCTTGGATTCCATGGTTAGTTTCTAGTACACCGGGTTTCATGGTGTTACAACCTGGTATTAGAGCTCTAGGTTCGAATACCTAGGTGTCATGGGAAGGGTTGTGTGTTATTTCGAGAGGGTTGGCTTGCATATTGCATCCATGATTTGGGTATGCTTGTATTCTTGTCTTGTGATGAGAAATGACTTGCACATGCCAAAATGTTTCTGTGCTTATGTGGGTATGGGGGTAGGATTTGCGAGGATGATATCACTTGCCTTGTGCATCCGGTTAACTACTTTGGGAATCGTGTTTAGAAGGCGTCTCGCGAAAGCTTATTCTATTTAGGAATCCAAACGAGTTGTTCGGGTTGAGGTATCACTCCAATTAGCCTCCTCGTTATGTTTGAACGTGTTAATATGCTTATGTGTATACATGTTAACATGCTTACCTGCATAGACGTTGATCTCCTTTGAGGTAGATTAGATGTTTCTCAGATAGCGGGTTGCCTTACCCGTGAGAGTAAGACTAGAGTGCGTATCTGGGAGTGGGTATGCCTATGTGTTAAGTGGGTACCTGGGATAGCTTGCATAGTTGTGGTGGTTTACACGTTGTGAGTAGTGTTTTGCCTAGCTTGTATAGCAGAAGTATGGTGACAATTGGACGTGATCCTAAGAGGTAAGAGCTTTTTTGAGAGTTTCTTCCCTTGTAAGATACCCTTCGTGGCTAGACCGACTCGATGTCATCTTCGGTATCGGGTTTGGATCGGTGTGTTGTGTAGAGAGTGCACTTTGGAAGGACATGTTTGTTTGGCTTTGGGTGTTATGTGCTGGTTGTCATAACTGATAAGAGGTAGATGGGTTTGTTAGCCTTGTAGAGATGCAGTAGTCGTGATTTAGCTTAGCTGCCCTGTGATGAGTTGGTTCGGGTTTTGAGTGAAGGTATTCAAGTGTTGGTTGTGATTCAGGATCCTTCTGAGAGACCCTTCTATGGAAGTGTTTTTTGGTTCCCATTGAGATTCAGTTTGGTGCATGAGAGTACACCCTTGGTTACCCGTAGGTCCGGTGGCAGGGACTTACGTGGTCCGATCAGTTTGAAATTTGACTGTGTTCTGAGAGGACTCATTTGGATTTGGTTTCAGTACGAGTTTTAGGCATAGTAGGAAAGTAGAGGCCTTGTAAGCAAGATTGAGTTAGACTGGTTGTGTTGTGGTTTTCATGGTTGTTGTTTAAGGTTGTAAGAATCTCCTGGTTGACTTCGTTTGAGAGTTAGCGATTGTGGATGACAAACTTGATGTTACACGGTTAGAGGACAGTTGGGGACATTGGAACGTCTTCAGGACCTTTGGTCTGATTGGTGGGTTGACCCTGTCATTTTTTTATAACCTAGGATTTCTGTGATAGTTTCCAGTTTTGCAAGTTTGCTGTTTGGTGGCCATATTACCTAAAAACATGAAGTTTGTAATTGTGATAGGTGCACGGGCACTTCCGTGTGTTGGTACTTGTCGGGAACGCGTAGCCTTGAGATGTGTTGGGATGGTGGGAGGTTGCTTGGGTGGTACACACCTATTTGAGTATAACCTTGATGGTTTTGTGGATGCTTGATGTCTTGTCTTTACAGATTTGGTAGAGCATTCCCTTGATGGTACTTAGTGAAAGTTGTTCATTGGACGAATAGCCTCTGGCTGGACCAGTGGTGTCGGGTGTTGTTGTGAGTGTTTGGAGGTATCGGTGTGAGTTGATCATGTTGGTGTTAGTCGAGGTTGGCAATGGTTGAATAGGTTGAGATCCAATCTGATCAGCTTGGTTTAAGAACCCGTTGGCATGGAAACAGTCGCAGTTTATGCGGTCGTTAGAGTTCGGTTATAATAATCCCATATCCAGGATAGTTACTTGGTAAGGATGTCTATGGAGTCCTGAATGAGTTGGTTGGTGTGATGGTGCCTACAGAGTTAAGAGAAGTTTCTAGATCACATAATCTATGTGATGGCTTAGAAGCTTGAGTGGTAGATGCACCACGTGATGAGGTATCAGCTCTGGTACTCCTTATGGAGTGGCTTGTGGCCATGTTCATGGTACCCTCTGAGGTTTGGTTTGGTATTTGGAACTGGAGCTTTGAAAAGGATTTTATTTGAAGAACAATTCCCAGTTGTGAATTATTAGTATGTTTCTCCAGCTTGGTTTGGATCTGTCTCTGGTCTTTCTGTGTTAGACTATGAGCTTGGTAGTGGGCACCTTGACGGTGCCACCGACCTGATAGTTGTTGGTAGGCCCGATGGACGTTCAGTTGGGTTTTAGGTCATTACGATATGGAGTATCGCTTATGATATGAGACTTCACGCAGTGAAGTGCTCTGATTCTTAGGAATGTGAGATGATGGTTGTACGCGGGTAGCCGTTTGGGATCATCTGTTTGATCTCATTGATCTGCACCGGGGTTTGGGTTCTGCAATATGTTCGGATTATGCTCACTTGGAGCTTTAGAGAATGAGTGTCTTCTTGTGAAGAGCTGGTTTTTCCTTCCAAGTATGAGGGTGTGAATTGTGATGGGTAGAAGTACCTTTCAGTTGGGTTGATGGTCTTGAGTGAAAGCCATAGACCGTTGGTAGATATTGCTTAAGGGGCTTGGGTGTTTAGTCGAGGTGAGCCTTGTATGTGGTTTACCTTGGAGCACCATCGTGTTTGAGCTTGGTAAGGTCTCCTTTGGATTACCTTGAAATGGCAGCAAGACTGTCTGGTTGTTCAGTGTCGAGATTTGTGTTAACAGCCTCTTTGGGAACAGAGGAATGGATGCTTGATTCTTTTGAGGATCATTCTTGCGTTGATGTCTTAAGGACAGGTTTATGGTGAGTATTGCTTGCGGCAGTACTTGTCAGGTCTGCTTTTGGGGTTATGACCGTATCGTTTGATCTTTTGATGGTTTTCAGTGGATTGCAAGTGATGTGTTGGGCATGTTACTTGGATGTGGCTCCGGAATACCACGATGGTTTGGGTTAGATAGATGTCGGTTGAGAAAGATCCACCATTTACTTTGAATTCTTTCTTTGGTATGAAGCTTTGGTCTTCATCGTGTTGATTTGGGACAGAGTTTGCAGTTTTGGTAAGTGTTGTGGATGGTGGACACCGCAGCCTTCTTGGGTTATTGTTGTTTATCCAGTTTGTGAGGAGGTTTTCCTTTCACTATGGGTCTTTTCTATTGGAGATTTGAGGAATGTTTGGGCTTGTTCCTGAGTTGTTTCAGGTTTGCTTTTCCTTAGGAATTGCATTGATTTCGGGGATGAAATCATTTTGAGTGGTGGATGTTGTAAGGACCTGACCCTCTGGGTCGGTTCAAATTGTGATATGAGATTTTTCGATAAACTTTGGTAAGATTTGAACCGTGTAATCATGGACTGTTTCAGGTTTTAAGCTTTAATTTGAAACTCGAATATGTTAACTTTTTCGAGGAACCGGTTAAAAAGTTTTGAAAGAATTAGTGTTTATTGACGATTTGCGGTCCGATGACCGTGCCGCTTGTTTTGAAAGCTTTGGTATATTTGTCTCAAGTGTTGGGCCAAGTTTGAGGAAGCTCGGAGTAGGTACCGGTCTCCGTTTTTAAGTTTCTGATTTAAAAGAAGTTAAAGGGGGTGAGGGAGGCTAACATGCCTTCACTATTTTGGACATAACTTTTCCTTGAATAGGAATTTTGATGTGAGACTAGAACCATTGGAAAGAGGACTTCTGGGGTTTCGACTTGCATATAAGAATTGCCTGGTTTTTAGTTCGGGTGACGAGGTTATGCGCGTTTGAAGGTTCTAGATTTTTGCTCATGGTATAGGTGCGCTCGAGCGCGATTTAACCCCACTCGAGCGGGGTATGTTGGACAGACCTGTTATAAGACGTTGTTTGGCACGATTTTTGAGCAAAATATCTCACTTCTCTCCTTTAAGTTGCTGGAGATGACAAAGGACGATTTTTAGCCTTAGATTTTGGATCTTGGAAGCTCGGTTGAGGCTCATTTGGTAAGTTTTTATGGTTTTTGTTTATAGATCATTGGTTAATACGTCTTTGTTTACATTTCTACCAAACTGATTTTTGATTTTGATGTTCGTTTGGTTTAGGAATGGCTGGATGCGTCATTTTCGGTCTTTCTCTATGATTATGAGGTAGGATTTATGCTAATTTTGAACTATTGGTTAAGTATGGGTTGTATGCTTACGAAAAAGTAAATCTTTTGGGGTTTTTACCATATTTGGGCTATCCAAACAAGTGGCTTTTGAAAAGTGGTTAGTTATTATTTATCGTTGTGGTATTAGGAGCATTTCCATCTTTTCAGATTTTGATTTGGAGTTGCTTAGCTCAAAATATGTAAAGGGTGAGATTTGCAAATAATGAGTTTTATCGGGTTTAAAATCTCAATTTTTGAAAAGTCTAAGCTTTTCCTTGCTATGTGCGGAGATTGTTACTTGTCGGTGTGTTCGGTTCGTAAAACGGGTTGCTGTAGTAACAATCATGTACAAACGGGTTAGGGTTTCCATTTTGGTGAAAATGGGTTTTTTTGGAGAATTTGGGCCATTAC
>JAULLF010330618.1:0-11311 GCA_035668175.1 Sarracenia flava
CTCCCGATGCAAGTGTCTTACATATTACATTAAGTGCTCATCATTCAAAACAACATTTTCATTGATTTATGTCTAAACTTTTTGTATTTAAAATAAAAATTTAATATCTAACTATCTAAATGTATTTTTTATGTATTATACAAATTATAACTGAATCTTTTCGACTCACGATTCGATTCAATTCGATTCACGATTCGGAAAAAAGTAATTTCGATTCACGATTCGATTCCTGATTTGACAACTATAATCTGAAGTACTTAAAATCTATGTTTCATGCCAAGTGAACAACACAAATTGTAAGAACTAAGCAAGCATCTGAATTTTAGTGTAAGATTTGTCAATTGTCAAATGTTATCTTTTTCTATTTCCTTTTTCTTTTTCTTTTTCTTTTTTTTTTTTTGAAAAATGAAAGCAATTCATGTTTGGTTAGCTGTTTTTGTTGCCACTCTAAACTAGTAAAAAATATAAAATGTGAACAAACAAACAAGATTCGTTTGTTGTTTTGGAAACAAATAAAATGCAAATCAACAGTGACACTACCAATAGGTTGGCACTTTCAAGTCCCAGACACAATAAAAACAAATATTGCCTTCTTCGTATAAATTAAAACGGTAAGAGGCTCAAAACACCTCCAAACGCATGTTTGAGAACGGGTGTGATTATTAAAGGAATGCAGATTCATGTTTGATGACGAAAATTTGAAATTGGCTCTGGAAGTGTTTCTGCAGAATTGATTAATTCGTTTGTAATGCAGGATATGCATAATTTGACATCCTGGTAATATGCATGCTTGCTATGGTACATGGGACGATGCTAAGAAGGTTAGGACTTAGTAAAGTGGTGGATGAAAAAACCCAAACGAAAATCCCAGGTTGTTGAAGACATTAACTTCTTTTTTGCACCTTGCCAAGGGCCTTGAAGAACTTAAACAAATTTATGTTGGAAGAAAAATATAGTCATCAGTTCTTCAATTTGAAATCATTGAACAGTCCAAGTCTAGCCAAAATACATTTTGTGAACTTCAGAACACACAGAAAAACACAATTACGCAATTCATTATGCTGTTAGAGCACCTTCTATACATACAAAGAATAACATTTCCAAATCCAAGCCAGACCTAGTACAACCACTAGAATTATCAAGTGCAATGCAGCATCAGAAGTATTCTTTTCTGTTGACCTTATTAACAAAAGAAATAGTTTAGCAACTTACAGCAACCACAACAGGTATGCAGGTTATTTTTGGTTTGTCCTCGAAAGAAACCAATTGAGCTGCCAAAAATTAAATGTTAAAAAAAAAAACCATTAAAACTGAGAAGGGAAAAATGCACATCAAATAAGACCAAGATCAATGTCAAACAAATTGATATGTTGTTTTGGTGACCATATAATAACAGCAAATTAATATGAACCTCTTTACTGTTACATTCCAAACCAAACTAAGACTTTGTCCCAATCAAAAGGGATTGGCTAACATTCCAATATAGAATTACCATATTAATCTTCTCTCTCAAAGGTTATCACACAAACAAGCAAAACCTGACTACTACCATTTACCAATATTATTATCTCTTTTGCCCTCTTGAAGCATGTGCATTGAGATTATGAGAATATGAGTTCCTACCCCCCTTACATTAGCAGACTAAAATAGAGGTACTCACAGAAATATATCCGATCATACTAACATCATTTCTACGCCTCAAGATTAACAAAGCATGCTTTTTAGATAACGAGTACAACAAATGAATAACAGTCACAGAAATAGATGTTCAAGTCCATGTTCTGGTCACCACTTACGCTCAGTGCAACCAAAAAGGTAAACCTTTTGCCCATATAGTTCTCCACCTTCTTCAAATGCATTCTGGCCAAATAAAGAGCAGTTTAGCATTAGTTGTTATTATATCTTCCCCTCAATTTTCCCTTGTCTTCTTTTTCCTAGTTTTTCTCAATATGTAGTTCTATTTATCAAGAAAATAAAGAGAGAGAGAAATCAACCATCTCGAAAGGAAAACATAGTAGTGACTGCAAACTCACCTCCAGGTTTGAGAAATTCCAGTTGTATTGATACACATGGTCCAACTGATCCCACTGACAAGAAAAAGAATTTTATTAACAACAAAATAAAGACTGCAAGAACTGCCATAACAAATATGAGATATTGGTATCAAGCCAAACCTCTGTCCCAACAGGGAAAACCTTTTGCCACAGGTCTTCCTGCAAAACATAGCATAACAGCTAATTATCAAAAAATTGATATGATGGCAACAAAAGAATGCTTACCCCAGTACTACTACAAATATAATTATTGAAACAAAAAAATAATAATGGAATTCTCTGCTCAATTGTCAAGATATATTATCACTAGTTAGGCTATCATGTATTCATGCTAATTATGTAGTGGGAACTAAGTGTGAAATTTGAGAGATTCAGTAGAGATGATGACAGTTAATGAAAAGGAGAAATTGACACTAAAGCACTCAACACAATTAAGTTGAGTTTGGCTGATGACATGATTTGAGATGTTGAAGAGGAGGCAATGATAGATTCATTGTGGTTGGAACTAGAAAACATCAACATGACCAAATCTCATATGACTAAGTTGAAGTTGAAACAATAGCTACATACCCTTTTATGAAAAAAGGAATCGAGTATGCCTACTAAAGATCTTCTTGATGAATATAATAAAAATATCATTGAGTGCTTCATTACCACTTGTACATAGAAAGGATACAATCTCTATAGAGGATATCAAATGAAGCACACTAAAGGGAAAAGGGAAAATGTATTTGGTGAGAATGAGCAGTATACTGAAGGTTTGTTTGCCATTGGAAGAACAATTGATAAGGATAACGGCAATAGAGATTGTTAAGGGTTCTCCCTTTTCCTTAGTTGGCATTTTTGCAATGCCACTTCATAAATGTTTGCTCACTTATCAGGGAAAAAAAAGGATAATGGCAAGTGAGGGAAGTCCATATCACAATCTTGAAATGAGAACATAAATACAATCATTATCATCAACACTTGATGCTATGAGAAAGAATGTCCAACTCAACAAGAAAGGAAGAAGATTGCTGGTGTTGCTAAATGTAATTTTGATGGTTATGATGGCCAGTCAAGGAAGGTTTGGGTATTCATACACAAAGATATGGGTAGGGCATTTACAACTTTCAAGCAATTTAATGTATGATTGAGAACCAAATGAGGAAGACTAAGAATTGATAATGGCTTGGAATTGTGTTATGTGACTCTGAGTGGTTCCAAGGCCGAGGGCACTGTGCGACATCACTCGTAGCTGAAAAAAAAATTCTTTTGGAGAAATTTGGTTGTATATTATCAAATGCAGGTTTAGGTCATATATAGAAGTAGTTTCCACAAGTTATTGCTTAGTTAATCGGTATCCATTCATTGCCACTGAAACCCAATCGGCAACTAGCTTAAGAGCTAGCTTTTTGTGTTTTTAGCCAAAAAGCTAAATTGGGTTCAAAGTAGGTTGTTTGGTAACTTAGTTTTTAAACTAGCTTTTCTGAAGTTGGTTGTTTGGGAAAAAAGCTAAATTTTTTGTTTTTTGTCCAAAATATACAATTTTGTCCTTGTAATATTTGATATTAACAATTATATGGTGTTGGTAATTGTAATAAATAAGTTATGAATAAGGGGTATTATTGTATTTTAAAAGTGGAGAAAGTTTGAATTGAATATTCTGAGAGTTTGTATTTTGATTTGACATTTTAGCTTTTTGGCTTTTAACTTTTTTGCATTTTTACCAAACGAGCAACTTTGGCTTTTTGGCGTTTTTAGCCTAAAAGTTAAGTTGCCAATCAGACCCTGAGTGTGAGGTTTCAAAAAATGTATGGTTTGATCCTTCTGCTGATTATTTCATATTAATATTGTTCAGATGTTCAGCTTAGGCATATGTTAATAAGGACAGGCTTGAACCTAGAGTACATAAATGTATTTTCTTGGCAATAGATCTGGTGTGGAAAAGCATAGGCTATGGCTTCCAACTCACCTAAATTCCTTATCAATGGAGACGGAAGTCATGTGGCGTTTGATGAAAATCCCATTGTTTTTAGGAAGAGTACAAGTTGGAGATGTAAACACAAGTCATAGCACCATTAACCTTGCAGAGCTTAAATTAAAGGCTTTTGATAAAGTGAAGAATGATGATCATCATAATTTCAGTGATAATGGTGTCTAGCATTTTGATGATGAGAATGCCAATAGCGCAACAGTACAAAGGTTACTTGAAACATGAGTGAGAAAGAACATTCAGCTACTTCAAAAATTTATCCATGTAGACATGATCACTTGTGCATTGTCAATGATGGAAAGCTGAACCTCAGCAGCCTTACAGGCTTATTATACATAACAAGAAGCTATTACAGGGGAACAACTCGTATTTCCTCTCCTCACTCATCAATCAGAACGCTGCATCAGTTGAAATCACTCCATGTCCACCTCATCCGAACCGGCCTGCACCAGAGCAGCTTCCCTGTCGGGAACTTAGTGTCCCGCGTCGCACTGGGCTGCATTGCCTACACCACCCAACTCTTTGATCAAATGCTCGAACCAAACTCTTTGGTCTGAAACACCATGATCAAAGGGTTTCAGTAGCCTTATAGGCTTATACATATCACAAGTCCTGACAGGGACTATTTCTATGTATGAGATTGAGTCCCTTTAAAAGTACTGGATAGGAGAGTTAGTAAAACTGCCAAAAGGTAAGAAGAGTCTTGGAGTAAATGGGTCTTCAACGGAAAGGCAAGAATCCTAAAAACGGAACACGCGGGGAATAAAGTTCAATTAATTGAATAAAGGCTATAGTCAAAAAGAAATGGTGAGAACTTCAACAAGTTATTCTCACCAGTTGTGAAGCAAGGCTCTATTCTTGTATTGTTTGTAATTGTTTCATAATTTTATTTAGAGCTTGGGCAACTTGACATCAAGACAATATTCATACATAAAATAAGTAACAGATGTACACACATTAACCAAAGGAGTTTGCTGTTTTTGGTGATGAAGGTCATGTTTATTAGTTGACTAAATTGTTCTATGGCCTGAAACAATCCCCTTAGCAATAGTATGAACAGTTTAAAACATCCATGATGGGTCCTGTTTACTTTAGAGGCAAACATAATAGTTGTGTGTATTTCTCCAAACCCTCAAATAACTCTTTTGTTCACTTTCTATAACATGCTAATGACGTACTTACAGCTTCCAAAGACGCATCAAATATCAACAAGCAGACGAATCAACTCAGTTAAGATAAAAGAAATTAAGGTACGAAAATTAGGGGGTGTTTGTCCTAACTTTTTTTGCAGCCTTTTTGGCTTTTTGTATATTATAAAAAAAAAAAACTAGATGTAAAAATATGTATAAAAAAAACCAATTGATTATAGTGGGTGGCCAAACAAGTGGACTTTTTGAGAGACTTTTAAGCAAAAGGCCTTCAAAAAAACAGCTAGGCCAAACAAAGGCTTATGTGCTTAAAAAAGATTTTAGGAATGGAGATTCGCGAGGATAGGAAAGCAGGTAAGTTATACTTAACTCAGAATAATTATCTTGACCAATGTACTGTGAACATTTTGGAATGCAAAACTCAAAGCCCGTGAACACTCTTTGCCAGCACATTTAGACTTCCTTCAAATTTGCTACCCACGTAGATGATGAGGAGAAGCATATATCTGAAGTTTCGTATGCTAGTATGATGGGGAACCTTATGTATATGACATACAAGTAGGGCATATCAGGAGGCTGTAATGTATCGAGTAGGTACTCAGATAAAAATTGAAAACTTTACCAAAGATTGGATACCCTATTTGTCAAGCTAATCCCCAAAAAGGTACTCAGATTTTTTATCAGATTTGATATCTCAAATAGATGATGAGGAGAAGCATATATCTCAAGTTCCGTATGCTAGTACTAGAAATTACCCAAGCCTAAAGACACTGAATATAATCTAATTATAAAATTAATTTAAATAGCGAACAAATTCACAGTACATGTCGCAATATGTGTGTTATTAAATAGATATTTAAAATATTTTCGTTAGATTTGCACTTAATATAAACTAAACTAACAAAAAAGACTGTAAATTAAAAATACAAAACCAACTATTTACCCAACAGTTTGTTTGTAAATATATTAAATATATATTTAATTAGATATAAAGATAAATATTGAATTTGAAATAAAAAGAAAGAAAAAAGGGCGGATTTTAAATCAAGATAGTGAAAAAGATTTAATTACAAATGAAGAGAGAAATGAGAACTAGTTAATGAGAGTGAGAGTGAGAGAGAGAGAGAGAAAACCTCATAGGACAAATGTCAACATCAACCCTTCTCCATTGTATAGTAGATGACAGGTTTATCTACATAACATCCAAGAAAGGCATTTCAAGAGTCTGTGAAACAGATCAACTAGCTCCTTAGCGAAATATCGAAAAGTTACTGGGAATTGGATACCCTATCCGTCAAGTTAATCCCATGAAAAGGATCAACTAGCTCCTTAGTGAAAAATAGAGAAGTTACCGGGAATTGGATGCCCTATCTATCAAGTTAATCCTTGAAAAGGTTATCGGATGTTGTTTGCAACTTACAAATTATGTAGTTACCAATTGGTATCTTGTGGTGCCCGAATGGTACATGACAAAATGAGAAATTAGGTTAATTCGGTAAATCAATGGATAGATTTTGATAAAGTTAAAGAAGACCCTTTATTTCATTAAGGATTGGTAAAAAAATTTATTTTTGGAGTTGGTATTAACCCTTTATCTAAGAGGGTCTTATTTTTTTGAACAAAATTCAAGGGCTCGCTTTAAGTGGCCACCTTGCTGCCCTATGCTCAAGGCTATCTATGCACATTGACACTTGAAATGTTAGGTATGAACACAGTGACTCAGTAGGAAACTATGAAAGAAGATAACATGTGATGGTGTGCATGTATGCCAAATTGCCAATTATGCATAGTAATAATATATGAAATGCCCAAAATTCAAACATTTTCAAGAATGCGTGCTTTTTGGAAGTAACATTACTCAACATTCCACGCACCTTTGCACACATTCATGCAGCTGTCTCCAAATCCAAATTCCCATCATTTAAATTCAAATCAATTTACAAAACAATACAATTTTTCAATAATAATAAAGTTTTTAATTCCTTTATCTTTCATTGTAAATTATCATTGGGCTAACTCATAACAATAAATAAAACCAACAACACCATATAGGTTCATTCCTTAACTCCAACCTCAACAGAAAACTTTTTTTGTATTAGTGAATAATCCAAATTTGGTCAAGCCCTTCAAAAATTAATTAAAAGAAATATAACAAAATCAATTAGTGTTAAATTAATTAAAAACACCAAATTATTGTTTTCCCAATTGATGAATTGTTAAAAGAATATTGTTGAATGAAATGTGAGAAAAATACTTTCTAAGAGATATTTGAAGAAGTTATTTCAAAATTCTATTAGTATTATAAATTAATTAGGTGTTTCTTTGGTATATTTTATAACACTAGTAGTTTCTTTTCCCTACTCTTCAATGTAAAATGGTTGTTTTGTTATTAAAAAAAAGTCAAAACTATTTTTTCTTTTGGCCAAATAACAAAAAAAAAAAAAAGCTTAAACACCAAGGTTACCAAACAAATTCATTTTTTTTTTTTTGTGCTCTTCACTAAAAGTCAAGAAGCTAAAAGGTACCAAAAAAGCAGCTTAACAAACCAAGTCTCCTTGAATTCATGTAAAAAATTCTTCTAGAAGTTGATTCTATTTTTCTAAAAAAATCATCTATAAAAATTTATGAAAACCCATTTTAAGAGTTTGCGTATGGCTCCTAAGAAATCGGGGTCAGCCCCGTCAACGTGGAGGGAGTCTGTTGATGTGGAGGGACTGCTTAAAGAAGCTCAAACACATAGTTTTGTCTTTTAATATGTCGGTGGACTAGAGGCTAGAAGTTGTCAGAATATGCAATCCCGCATTGCTTGGGCGTAAAGGGTGATCACTTAATATAACCACCGACTAATTTAAGCTTTAGGTTGGATACAAGATTTCTACATGGTATCAAAGCAACGCCCATTCCATCCACTTTTTAAAAAAGAAAAAAAAAAGGAAAGGAAAATTCACAACCCACGATAACAGACCCAAGGAAAAGGTTGCAGGATAATAGACCTAACCCAAAAAAAAAAAAAATGTTGCACGTGCCAGACCTCAAAAAACAACTGAACGTGAGGGGGATGTTAGAACATACAAACCAACAATGCTTGAGCATGAAATAAGTGGTCACTTAATATATTATTGAGGCATGTCCTAATAACTTAAGCTTATAGATTGGATGCAAAGTTTCAACAGCGGCCAACTATTAATTATTATTTATTGTAAGGCCATAAGGCCTAGGAAACATTGGAGTTTATATGTATATTCAGTTAGAAGCATAGTAAGATAACCTCATATTTTCTTGTAATGTCACACTAAGAATGTAATATGAATAGACAATGAACTATATCAACATTCTAAGTGGGGATTTTCTGCTCTTTTCTTTTGTTTTTGCCTTGTCCTGTAAGAAGGTTCGTATCAAGATTTCTCATATCTCAGAAACCAAACCAACACAGCTAGAAATGCCCAACCCTTGAATTTCTCTCCAACAAAACACAGTTTCTGGGAAAACAGAATTGCACATACAAACTGGAAGATCAAAGTCAACCCAAAGCACTCCCGGAAATCAGTATAAGCTCGCATTGTCAAATCACAAAAACACAAACAGAAAAGTCAAAACGAAAGCTTATAAAAAAAATTAAAAAAAAATAATAAAAAAAGCGGTTACCAAATTACGCTTTTCTTCAAAGAACTCGGGCTTGGATTCAGGCTTCGAAGCTTTGACTGGCTTAGCTCTTCTAACAGCTTTTCTCGACTCCTTGTTAGTTTCCTCCGTAGATTTGATTGGCTCCATGTTTGTGGAATCTTCTGGAGATTTCACTTCTTCCTTTTGGCTCGCCTTTCTCTTTGTTCCTTTCCTCATTGTGCAGAGAATAGGGTTTGTTGTCGTCCGATATCAGAAAACCAGATTTGGACAAGTTTTGGAGAGGATGAACGAGATGGAGATAGAAAAAGAGGACAAACGCTATAGTGTTTCAGAAGCGTGAATTCAACGTGGGCTGTCGAAATTTGGAGAGAGAGAGAGAGAGAGATGACAGGTGGAGGGTAGGGTTGTAGAGAGAAAGAGATAGAGGCGGGGAGATGAATGTTCTGAAGGAGATGAATGAAATATTTCAAATTTGGCGAGGGGTTCTTTGAAAACCTGCGTATGGACAAAGCTGAAAACGAGTAGCTGAAGACTAGACAATTTGTTATTATTTTTTTAGATTTTTTAACTTGTGAATTGTTTGGACGATAAAAAGTAAAACTTATAACAAAATAGTTTAAGCCTATGTTGAAATTAATGGTTTTCTAAAACTTTTATTTCTTAATTTTATTATATTTTGATTTAATTTTTTTTACTTTTTTTTTGTAATGAAAATATTCAAAAAAGTACCTGCATTAAAACCAATATAAACAAAATTCATTAAAGATAAAAAAAAAACTATAATAAAAGCCAAAAAAACATACTAAATTAGCTTTTATTCATTTTATATAAAGGGATAACAAGGATTCAGCCCTTAGTTTTTGTCCTTTAATGGATTCAGCCCCTGACATAGATTGGACATTTAAAAACAAAACCAAACAATTAAAATATTTCATAATGCCAGAATTACCCTTCACTGGTTTTCATACGTTATATCTCTCTGTCTTTCTTCCATGGTTGGCATATCTAAATTTTAGATTTCTAAATTTTAAGACCATCACCGCCGTCGTCGTCGACCACCGAACAACATGCGGTGGGGTCCCAGGGGACGCGCCCCTTGGTGGGGGTTCCAGGGGGCCGAGCCCCCTAACGAGGTTCTTAGGGGCAGCGCCCCTAAGCAGGAATCTAGGGGCAGCGCCCTCAGTGGGGATCGACCTACCCAGTCAAGTCGTGGGGATCCCAGGGCAGCATCCCAGGCGGGAGTTCGAGGGCAACGCCCTCGAAACCTAAACGGTATGCAACGTTACTTATAGAAAGTGCTTCCGAATCAGTGTCAAGACCTGATACATAGGCAACGCATCAGTGATACATGGCCTATGTATCACTGATACATTGCCTATGTTGATACAAATCAGTGATATATGGCCCAAGTATCACTGACCAAGTATCACTGATACATAACTTATGTTGATACAAATCAATGATATTTAGGACATATATTACTGATACATGATCTATGTATCACTGATACATAGCCTTTGTTGATACAAATCAGTGATACTTATGCCATGTATCAGTGATACATGGCCCAAGTATCACTGACACATAACTTATGTTGATACAAATCAATGATACTTAGGCCATGTATCACTGATACATGGTCTATGTATCACTGATTTCACTTGGCAGTAATCTCAAACTTTCAAAAGGTATGGACAAAAATAGATGGAACTTCCGTTACAACTATCCATCCTCCTTTTGATCCAATCACAATAACTTCTAATGCAAAAACTTTAGAAGCTACTCCGTATGTTTCTTTGGAAGAAGGTACTTTTCCCCAAAGTACTAAACTCCATATGAAACAATCCAATTTTACTAATTTAAATCTTCAAACAATTAGTCATCAATTAAACAGAATTGAAGAAAATATGGATGAGATGCTAGTGCATACTCGATATCCAAAACCTGAAGCTAAAGTTAAAGATGAACAAACATCTTTACAACCATCACGACCAGTACCTGGTTTTAAGTTATCTAGTCAAAAGCGTGATGAAGAATTTGCTGAAATATTAAAGGATAAATTAAAATCTTTAAATTTATCTCAACAAATAAATACTTTAGCACAATCTTCCTCTGATTCTAATATTTCTGAATCAGAAACTGAATCTAATGAAGTTTTAGATCAATTACAAGAACTTCAATTTAATTTTCTTCCCCAAGTCAATAAGATTGGAGGAATTGGCGGTACTTATGAGTCTTTAGGAGCAGATAATGCTACTAAAAAAGCCTATTATGGTAGACCCACTCTTTAGGAGCAGATAATGGTACTAAAAAAGCCTATTACAAGAGCTTCATCTTTAACTTTAGCTTCAGGTTTCGGACTCCAGTACCACACCGGCAAGGCCAACGTTGTGGCTGACGCCTTAAGCCGAAAGTCAGTGGCTACACTCACGAGTAAGAAGGTTCGTATCAAGATTTCTCATATCTCAGAAACCAAACCAACACAGCTAGAAATGCCCAACCCTTGAATT
>JAULLF010331716.1:0-11305 GCA_035668175.1 Sarracenia flava
TCACACACACACACACACACTCACACATAGATATATATATATATATATATATCTAGATATCCAACTACTGAACATATAATCACTTAATCAATTCACACTGAATATTCACATTCATTGAACAGACTTGGTTTCAATCCTCAAATTCATATCCTATTTTCGATTCATTAGTTTACACATTTTTCATTAAATCAATTTATTCATTTCTTCAATTCAATGAGCCATTGTCATTTTCTTTAGTAAACTCTTTCACAATGAAGCACCACCGAGTAAGCTTATAGAAACCCTTCCCGTCTATCCAGCCGACTTACCGAGTCCTTTGGATGAATAATCGGTCTATAACTCACCAAAGCACGATTTTTTGATTTTCCATTGGAAGCATCGAACGGAGTCTCACCTCACCAGTTTATGAGGTACTAACTTGATGGGCCATGGTATCTTGGATCGCGTGATTTTTTTGGTTTTTCACCCTAGAACTAGTCAAACCCGAGTTAACACACTAAACCCGCTTCATTGTTTTTCGTCTTTATAACTTTTTTACTCAATTTACATATCATGAGTCAAACCCTAAGTTCGGGTTTCTCTCTGTAGGGACCCGGTCTCTTTTTCACTGTTTAGCATTAAATCTTGGTTTAAGGATTTTTACGTAATTTTGAGAAAATATTTTAATTTGAGCATGTATTGCCAGATAATAGTGTTTGTATGTTGGTAGATACATGAGTATTATTATTGTGGGTTGTCGTGACGAGTTTTGAGGTATTTGGACTGAAACTTAAGTCGATTTTAAATTTCATTCTCGGATTTATCCTAGCAGAGAGACCGCTTGAGCGGTCTCCTTGAGCACTCGATAAGTCAAACAACAGTGGTATTTTTAAGTTCGGGCTAAGGATTCTCAAAACATTCCAACTCTTCCTCTCTTTCTCGCTAAAATGTTAGAAACATCTCTATGGCTTGTTCTTGAGATCTTTGGGGCTTGTTTGGAGTGAATTGAAGTTAAAAGACTCAACCTTTTCAACATTGGGAGGATTATGAGCTTGATTCCTGAGATTTAAAGCTTCTTCACTGGAGGATTTGATCTTAGGAGGTGTTTCGGCTCAGAGACTAGCTTTCTTCCTTTGTTTTAAGCTACACAAGGTAGGATCTAAGATTTTTCTTGATCAAGATGATGGTATGGGTTGTATTTTATAGTATCTAGATTATAGCTTTGTTGTGGTCAAACTCTAGGTTTGATTTATGATTCTTGAGCTACGTTTCAAGAAATTGGTGGTATATACAACACTTGTATCTAGTTGTTATGAAAAATAATGTTAATTTGAAATCCATGAAACTATGGTTCGGCTTTGTCTGAAAATTATGAAATTGGGGATTTTGGGTGGTTAAACCTAAATCCATGAAATTGACCTTATTTACATGAAATTGAGGATTGAGGTAACCTATTTATGTAAATGTTGGAATTTTGATTGAAATGTGAAATCCATGTGAGTTAGTTAATTGGGAGTTATTTGTCTAAAATTGAATTTTATATGGAAAGCAAGATGTGTGTGCATTTGATGAGAGGAACCATTATTGGGTTGGATTCGGTGTGTGTTTGGCGAGGGAAACAATTGTTGGGTTGGACTTGGTGGGTGTGTGAGGACCCGACCCCGTTTTAATTTATGTTTCACATTATAAATTCGATTTATATGTTTTCAATATTCGGTTAAAGTACTTATTTTTAGGAAAGTATTTTAATCTAGGCTTGATATTTGATGTATTTTTTGTTAAAGTACTTAATAGTTGATTTATGATGGTTATACATGAAGATTATTATTGTAAATTGTTGTAGTAGGTTTTGAGGTGCTTGGACTTAAATTTAGTTGTTTTTAACAAAACATTTTCGGATTGGCTCTCAGTAGGGAGATCATTCGAGCGGACCCCCAAACCGCTCGAGCGGTCTCGCGCGAACTGGGTTTAATTGTCGGGTTGTGATATTTTAAACGTAATCGAACATTTTCTTTTTCTCCTCCTTCTCTCTAGAAAGTTCTGAGCAGCTAGAGTTTGATTTTGAGGATCCTTGGAGACTTTGATTGGTTCTTACTTTGATTTTGACGGGTAAGAGATTGATTAGGATGACAAAGGTTAGCTTTTCACTAAGCCGTTTTGTGTTTGGAGCTTCCACATGAGCTAGGGTTGGAGTTTTGGAGAATTGAGCATCTTTGAGGTAGGATTTAACATACTCTTCCACTTTGGGTTGTACATTTTGAAGATTATACATGCATTTATGTTTTTGAACATATTTTTGTGTTTTGGTAACCCTAAGTTGAGGATTGTTGAACAATACCATGATTCTATGTTGTTGTACCATAGTTTGAGCATATCTACCTTGCTAATTTGAGTATTTATCATATTAATTGAGAAAACCTATTTTTAGGGTTTGTGATTTGGACTAAAACCTTAAATTTGGGAAATTTTGAGCTAAATCTATGAAATTGATGTTATTTTCATGAAATTGGTGGTTGGAATTGATTATATCATGTTCATTACAAATTTAGATTGGTTGAAGAAATTCTTATAACTTGTACTTAAACTTGTTAAAATTGGAACCTTAATTGCAAGATTAGGGGCTTAGCCCATGTGTATGTTGTGTGTTGGGCGAGAGGAACCATTGTTGAGTTGGACTCGTACAAGTGTTGGTGAGAGGAATCATTAGTTGGTTGGACTCAGGGTGTGTGTGTGACGAGAGGAACCTTTAGGGTTGGACTCGGTTGTTTAAACACCTTTGTGAGATGAACCGGTTAGTTTGGTCGTTCGGGCAGTTTATTTAGAGTACAAGTTACCCATTGGTGAGATATCGTAAACTTTCACAAGGTTGGGTGCCCTACCCATCGGGATAGTAACCCATAAAAGTGTGCAGTGTCCTACCTTAGTGGAGGACGGAGTCGTGTCGGGGTATAGTACGCCTAAGTTACTCGACGAGTCTTTCGAGATCGAGTCGGTGGTATTTGGTGATCGAATCTATATGCTCGTCCAATGTCGATTCATGGTGTGAATCATTAGTTGAATCGGAGTGTCCATGTCTTCAGGTACGTGTGTGTGTTAACTCACAAATTTTGGTAACATCAAGATTACTTCTATGTTAATAGCTAAGGTTAGGAATTTTTAGGCGAAAAATCATGGTTTGAGAAAGTAAAGATGCTTGGGCTTTATGTAAGAAATTGGGTTATGTGATAAAGGTTTTGGTGTAATAAAATATGTTTGTTTTTGGCAAACGGTTATTTTCATATCACATGATCATTCTCGCATATCATGCATAGTTCATTTGTAATTTATTTCCTTCGAGCTATGGCTCACATTGTCGTTAACAACGGTGCAGGTGATCCAACAAACAGGTTGCCTAGTGATGCTAGAGATAGGTGATCCGAATATCTTTTGTATAGGAATTCCATTGATCATGTTGTACTAGCTTTCAATTATTCAAGCGTAATGTCATTCTTTAAACACTTTGTATTTGTATGGGCATTGGAGCCCGGATTATAAGGCCATTAGGCCATGATACATGACATATATACATGTGAGGTCGATGGGCTCATTTTGGGAGTTATTTCTAGTTTATTTCATATATTTCCTATATAGATAGAAATGTTAAAAATATCGATTTCATGGTTTAAAAAGGTTTTCTATGCTTATAGGTGGTTTGGGAAATATTTTATCAAAGGTTAGTCTTGGTTACAAAACGGGTGAAAAATTCACATCTTTTTAACACTTAGAAAAATTTTCAGGGCTTTCAAGCAAAAAGTTTTGCCACCCTATGACTTGAGTGGACGCCAGACCGCTCAAGCAGTCCCCCTGTTTTATGGATTTCTATTTTTTGTGATTTAATTTAAGTCTTGGGGTTTGTTTGACTATCATTTGGGGCCTATTTTAACACCTTTAAGAATGTTTTGAAACATAAAAGATATTCGGATGAAGGGGTTTACATGGATTAAATCTTGGATTTTCAAACTAATCTTGTAAAAGTTAAACGTTTTAAGGTTATCTGCTTATGGTTTCGATATGTTGGGCTTTATTTTGCACATTTCATATTGTTAAGGTTTAGGGCATGACAGGGTGTGTGTTTAGTGAGAGGAACCATGTGGTACGGTTGGGCTGTTTAACGATAGGGCACTAGCTGTTCACCGGTGAGAGCCCAAAAAAACTACACAGGGTGTGTGTGTGTGTGTGTGTGTGTCGGGATGAGGTGTGGTACGCCTATGGAATTGACTCTCCAGAATTTCAACTTTCGGGATGTCAAAATAAGTTCAACGCATTTGAACAAAAAAGACTGTCGAATTGGGAGCAAATCTGATCAGAAATGACCCTAATTGGTTTGATAGACTTATGTTTTTTAGAAACGAATATGCATATGCTATTGAAAGGGTCAAATATATGTCACTTTTCTCCTTTGATTTTTTGAATGGTTGATTTGCCGGCTACAAGTGCATCGGGTCTGATATCTCATTTTCCAACTGTATAATTTTTTGTTGTCTTAATGAGTCATTTTTAATTATCAGCTCTGATTTGAGTCCTTTTGTTTAGAAGTGGGGCAAAATGGGGTGTCACCATGATGTCCTAGTTCGTGACTGTCAAATAGCTAGTGTCCAAATCTCAACAACTAGGGAAGAACATGCTCGCCAATACTGGCCAACAATTGCAGATGGCATTGCATCATTTTCGTGAAGGAGTTACTCACATGACAATGCAATTACATAGGTTCAATTCTGAATAAACATTAAGGGAGTGGGCACAAGAAGGATTAGTGTTCAACATATTATTGTACCACAGTTGGAGCATGGATGCTACCTACCAATCAAATATTGTAATATCAAATGATGATGAAAGCATATGATTGGTTTGAAGTTAGAGTATAGTGTGCGAGTGTGTGCGAGTGTGTGGTAGTATGAGTTAGTTCGTAAGTTCAGTTGATGTATCAACGAGATGTCTGTGTTGGAGCATTGAAGTGTGTATTCTAGTATGTGTCATATTGATAATTCAAATTATGTAGTGATATGATGTGTGCATTGGAGGATCAATGTTGTGTTATGTTGTTGATATGTTGTGACATTCATTCCAAATTTTAACTTCAAGATGGTATTAATCTATAGAATGATCATGCACCAGTTGGAATAAATATACATATGAAGTTGCGTTCAAATAGAGTAGTAACCATGTTTTCTGTATAAGACTTGAAAATGTTGTTAGTAAAAACATTTTCCAAGTTGAGTTTTTATATCGTATTGCATTCAGAGAGCTTCAGAAGTGTGTTTAGCAAAAGCATGTTTATATAAAACGTGTTTGTTAAAAATGCTTTCGTTTAGGTCGGGAATTAAGTTTAAAAATCCTTATTTCAACATAAAGTTCGACAAATAAAGTGTAAAAAGATTAAAGAGTCACGCTTGAGGATATCATAAAAGCGCCTCTCTTGTCAGGGATAGGAACACTCACACCAGAACAACCCCTAGTGAACTCAGGCTCTATTAGAGGGACACCACGAGAAAAAAAAAAAAAAAAAAAAGGTGGCATAAGTCTCAGATAAAGGTTTGGTAGTCAACTTCCAAGAGAAATGCCTCCAGAAACTCTCCTCTAGGTGCATCCACCAAGGGTCGATTATTGTTAAAATAATATGGATATCACATATGCCTAGGAGGAGGATCTAGGATGCTATAAGAGATAGAAAGACGTTATTGGTGCACCGCACAATCGCTTAGATACCACGCACGACCAGTCAGACCCACTAGTAATAGCCATTTATATGTCACAACATTGGTGTGACTCAAATCAGTAAAACAAGTGATATTGTCACCAAAAATAAGTAAAAAAGAAAAGGCAACGAGAGAAGAAGTGAATACACATGATTACCCATCATTAGACTAAGTAACGTCCTGATGGTGAATAAGGAGTTTCTATCCCTCTTTTTTCCATGAGAAGCAAGCCCACTACTGACTCTGGGAAAATATGTCGACTATTGAACGGGAACAAGTGCCCAAGGTCAAGGTATGCAAAACACCAAATCTGCAAAAGGAAAAAAGAATATGGAATGTTGAGAGACTAAAAGACGATGCATAAAGGATGTAAAGGCAGAAAAAAAAGTACCTCTCATAAAGGGTAAAAGTCGAATATGTAATGGGTCATACCTCGTGAGAGGGTTTTTGTAAAGAGTGACCAAAATGTGCCACCCCAATCAAATTGCCCTATATAATCTACATCTACTAGTGATCTCAAAAGATTAATATGGAAAAGGTTATCAGAATTCCAAAAAGAGAGACCCCAAGAGATACAAGATAAAGGTCCATGCCAAAAAGGCCACATCATCGGGAGTGATGCAAGAAGCTTGTCGGAAGCTCTCTCAAAGCCTAGTGTATGGCACCCTATTGAATATGGAGAAAGGTAAAACTCGGGCTCATCATAAAGAGACTTTCCCTAGACATGGAGACCCATCATATGCTAATGTCAAGAGGAGGAATCATGTCCCTCAAATACAAATGGAAGGTGTTGGTGCTACCTACCACCACTCAATAAGGTTCCCAACCAGCAATGACTCCTCTTGATCGCAAGTATGATAATAAAGTCCAAACTCTTTTCAAGGATGCATATTCCTTTTGTTGAACTTGTATACGATGTCAACACACGGGTAACATCTCACACCGAGACATGATACGCCCCTTTCTCTCATCCTTATAGTTGGTATCTTTGATGTCTGGGGCATCTATTTGAAGAGTATGTTTTCATCCTCCTTCGGCAATAAATACATCTTGCTAGTTATGGATTATGTCTCCAAGGGAGTAGAGAGCCATAGCTACAAATACCATCACAAAATTGTTCTCAAGTTCTTACCAAATCATATATTTAATTGTTTTGGTTTTCCAAGAGCGATTATTAGCGATGGGTGTACTTACTTCCTCAATTAACACTTCTCCGTATTAGTTCGGAAATACTCGATAATCCATAAGGTCTTCACTCTTTATCATTCTAATACCAATAATCAGATAGAAGTGTCCAATACAGAGGTGAAAAAGATAATTCAGAAAACACTCCGACTAGGTCGCAAGGATTGGTCACCCAACTTGATGGTTCCCTTTGGGCATACTACACAGCTTATAAGACATCCATCATGCCTCCCTACTGAATGGTTTTTAGTAAAGCATGTCATTTACCCATGGAGTTAGATAATAGGGCTTTGTGGGCAATCAGGACATTTAAATTTGATATAACACTCACTGGAATTAACTGTAAACTCCAGCTCAATGAGTTGGAAGAAATTTGGAATGATGCCTGCGAAAACACGAAAATTGTAAAGTTTAAGACCAAAGTATTTGAGTGACTCAAAGTACTTGGGTCACCCAAGTGAGTTAGATCATTGTCAGACCGGATGCAATGTTGGGCATCCCCTCGCATTCTCATAGCTTCATTCAAGTCAACGGGGAGAAATCAAGCCATTAAGTATCTAGATCATCTTGCTTCCATGGGATTCTGCAGAGATCTCAATAGATCCTTATTGCCTCGATGTTGCCATCTACAAATCTTATCAAATTTCAACTTGATAAAATTTGTAGATATATTTTACTCTCAACTACACCCTCTGATATCTCAGGAAATTGACAGCTGATTTCGTTAACTTCTTTGTCGGTAGCTAATGTGCCCATTGCTAATTGATCCAAATCAAATATTTTAGATATCCAATTGACAAAATTAAAGAATAGATGATTAGCCGGCATTGAATCAATAGTTCAAGGATTCTTTTAGAAGTTTCCCTATTTTTTAAGACCTCTGAATAAGCACTTGCAAATAAGTTCAACAAGGCCAACGTATAAAACGACAAATAAGCAGTAGAACTCAGATTAGCTGCAAATTGACTGAAAGAACTCAAATAGGCACCATCGATACTAATATAGAGAGAGCTCGTAACAAGAAAATGCATTTTTCAACAGCTCTATACAACTTCTTCTTTTTTTTTTTTTTTTTTGTTTTAACCCCCCAAAAAAAAAATCATCATGCATACCGAGGAACATTTCATGAATTTATTCTGTCAAACAGCAAAAATAACCTCCAAATCCCGACAACCTTCTTCAACCTCCTTTCCGAAGCTGAAAAGTGCCAAGGATTGAGTACATGATACCTCAAATCCTTCTTCAACCTCCTTGCCAGCGAAAATCTGAGACAAGTGAATGACTACTCAAAAACTTCCACGTTTCTATGCACAGCACTCTTCTCCAATTTCTTCTCAATTTGATGAAAATGCTCTCTTCTATTAATCTTTGGTAACCCATCTCCGACCACGAATCTGATACCCACCGTAGCTTTGGTCGCTACTACTCTCTCCACCGCTTTCTGCACTCGTATATCCCGATTTTCGCCGGTGCCTTTTCCCTTTCGCAACTCCGCTATCACTAAAACTTCCATTCAAGAGGGGGTCGTCAATACCACGTATTACTCTCCGGATTGGGGATGTCGCAATGAAGCTATCATCCTTTGTCCTCCTCCTCTCCTTATCGTGCCTCTTGATGTTTTGTGAGATCTTGTGTAGTTTCTGATTGAACCTTGTAATTCCCTTCTCCACGGGCTCTACTGCTTGATTTACCGTAAATTTCAGATCATTCACAATCTGTAAAAGAAGGTGAAACATCGGCATCAGAACTAATACAGCAGAAGAAATGTCAAGAATGATAAATTAAATTAGACAAATCAATATCACCCAGAAAATTATTTTATTAAGACCAAGGGCCATACCAACACCAATAAAAGCAAATGATTTTAGAACAAAACAGAGCCAATCTTTCAACTCTTCGATTAATATCCCCAACTTCCCCTTCAGTTAGTCTTACTTGTATGGTACTAACATGTATCCTAAAAGGCTAAACTATAGTACTAGCATTTACTTGTAGAAGTATTTTAAAATTATTTTCCAAAACGTTTTCAGCTACCACCAACAAAAAGTTATTTTAAGTCAGTAAATTCGGTATAAAGCTTTACTATTTATAGCTACCTCATGCCTGATCCTTTCATTAATAGTACTTCCATAGAAATCTTGTAGCATCTAATTTTGCTACTAATGCTACTGGGTAGTAATGTGGGGTTTATCTGCATGAAGATGGAGATATCTGAATATTTACCCTTTAATTACTGTACGCAGGTTCTTTTGTTACTCGCCAAAAAATAAAAAAGTGCAAGTTTTTTTTTTTTTTGGGGTGCCTCTAGCTTGGTTAGCAATCCCATTAGACATACACGAGTTGCGTTGTAATCTTATCTTTATTGTTTATAGTTGCTCAGTTCATGGTCGTAAATGGCAGTTAATCAAGTTTTGATGGTTCAGAGTCCAGTGCAGGATGCAGCAGAGAAGGTGCAAGTCAGTTTTACTTGCTTGATCACACCCATGTGTCACGAGCAACACTTCATGGCACAGCATAACTTGTCCCGGTGAGGCATTTGAACTCCACTATGCCCGAATCCACCTATTCTTTGACCATCCAAGAGTTATGGGATTGCCCGTTCTTCGAATATTCTTTAAAGGGCCCGTGCTTGTCAAGCAAGAACAAACTCCCTGAAGTCCTGTACATCCCGGATGCCATGCCAAGACTTGACGCTTCGATTAAACATCTGATAGCAATAGTAGCTTCCGTGCACCATGCTTGCTCCCAAGCAAGGCACTCTCCCAACTACGGTTCCATGTCATAAGGCTAACAAGCCTCGCACGCATAGCATTGACAGCTTAACCTGACAGACTTCTTGATGTGTATTGAATCTATATTGCTCGTCTCTGATAGCCAAGGGTGCCTCATACCCCACATGACACCAAAGATCGCTTTCGTGCCCACAATGATCTCCTCGTGCATACACGCATGCTGAACGTCGCACTAACATGTTACATGAGAAAGGTAACGTTGATTACTTGATCCTTAGACCGCAAGGGCACTACACAATTCCACATGTCAAGAAATGTCGAGCCGGACTCATTTCAAGCATTATGCATGATACAATAGCACCCAAGTATAAATTTAGCTTTATGCCCTACATTTTGAGGCATAGATCCATACAAGCATAGCCAAAACTCAAGCACATACAAGTAAGTCAGCACATGAGGCCTGTTAAATCACTAATTATCCCAAAAGCTTAAACTGGTAGGAAATGGACCCAACAATGTATATCACGCTATCCAACACTTCCCTTCACGTGTGACCATGCTTTGCACGTGGAGAGGCAAACAAACTAAACAGGTGCATTAACATATAGAATGCACAATAAAAAATATAACAAGGAAACACATTACGAGACTTGAATCCAAAACCTCAGGAACTAGAGCTCTGATACCATGTTAAGTCATCAATTATCCCAAAAGCTTAAGCTGGTAGAAAATGGACTCAATAATGTATATCAACCTATCCAACAAGGCCATTGGTGGAGCTTAGATAGCTTAATCAACTTAAATCACATATCGAAAGAGTTAGTACGTGAGACATAGCATGCCAATGACAAAAGCCTTGGTCCCCAAGTTAACATGCAGTGCCAACCACTATGTCGTGTTGACACTGTCCATGGGGCTCCAAATCCCACATGGACATGAAAGAACACCTCTTAACAATGCCTACAATCTGCCCTCAAGCTCCCTTGAAAATATCATTTTAGTACCCCATTCTGGTACAAAAAGGCTGAAAGTGGCTCACCACTCCTCCTTATGGCACATTCTAAGCCATTAGTATTTTGCAAGAGAATCATCAAAATGTCTGAGCCATTATAAATTTTCATAAATTCCAAAATTAACAAAAAATCACCAAATTTTGAATTTCTAGTCAATCAGACATCCTTTGGTACTCCAAATGATAATTCCAAACTCGTGCACGCACTGCGTTGCTCTCTGCTCATGCCTGGCGTGCGCGCTGGTGCCTTGCCCATGCACAAGTGCTGCTGCCTCCCATCCGCACTGCTGCTGCATCCTGCTGCTTGTTTTGGCGTGCTAGCTGGCCTGTTGCACCTCCGTGCTGCCATGCACACCCATGCCACTCTCTTGGGCACAGAGTAAGCCACCTGGGGCCACTCTTTTGGCCATGTTGGGGCGTCATGGCACATTTTTTGAGCTAGTTTGCCACATTATCCTTGGGCATTGTGGGACTTCTTCGGACTCTCCAATGCTACGATCGCACGACGTTGGCCTACAAAAAAGGCAACTCATGACATACTCCCCCACTCAAACCATCAACGTCCTTGTTGATCATGAACAACATGCAAGTGCCACATGCTAAGTTCCTCCTCTGTAAAGTTGCTTTAACAACTGCTGGTCCTCGTCAGTCCATCATGACAA
>JAULLF010332810.1:0-11300 GCA_035668175.1 Sarracenia flava
CAGAACCGAACCATTCAACCTTTAGAACCAACCCAACCCAACCCAACCCACTGAAACTCGGGTTAGTTCAGGTTGAACCACGGTTCTATCAACTTTCCATTAACTAGTCATTACTCTCGTTTTTTATACATTGTGAATAATGATTGGTGATTATTGAGTATAAAATTAATAAAAGTAACAAATTGATAAAGATAAAAATATATATAATCTTTTTTGGGTAATTAACTGTGACACACACACACATATATATATATATATATATATATAATCTTTTTTTTTAGCAAGTAACTACTATTTAACACCAACATCCACCACCAACTACAATCGACCCGAAATGGAGGAATATGGAGAGACGAGTAAAGACTTGAGAGCTCTAATTTTTAATTGTCTTTATTGTTTTTATAAATAAATATATTTATTTATATATATATATTGACTTATTATATAAGTCAATATATATATATATATATATTCGGGTCTCGGGTTGGGTTGGGTTAAAGTCTTATAAACCCGAGAATCGACCCGACCATATCGGTTCTAGAATTTTTGGACCCAGAACCAACCCAACCTCTTAATAGAACCGAACCAACCCAACCCAACCCAACCCATAGAGGTCGGGTTGGGTTGGTTCATGGGTTTTTCGGATCTCTTGAACACCCATATCCACAACCATCCTTCCAGGACCACCTCCCCATAAGCGCGCCACCATTGCCTACCATCACCATAACTATCACAATAAGTACCTCGCCGGCACTACTACTGATGTCACCTCACCATCACCACCGCCATTGAGCTTTAGAAAGACGTCATTTCTGTTTTCTACTATCATAAACTGCCAATGCCGCTACAGCCGCCACTACTACACCACACAACCACCCTCACCCCGCCACAACCATCCAATCAGGACCACCTCCCCATAATTGCCACCATTGCTTCCGTCACCATAACTATCGCAATTACCACCTCGTTGCCACTATTACTGATATCAACTCACCATCACCACCACCATTGCAACCTTGCCACCTATAGTAAATGTGTCTTTATAAGGAAAAAAAGAGTAAATTTTAAGTTGATTTTCTAGTTGCTCTATGCAATATTTATGTTATGAAAATGTGTATTTTGTTTATACACTTCTTTGGAAACATGTTGATTTTCTGTGCAAACAAAACAATGAAAATGGTTTCATGCTCATTTTTAGGGTCGCAACCGAACACAAGAAAACAAGTTGTTTTTCACAAAATATATATGTATATATATATATATGCTGACAGTGTTAATGATATTCGGGGCTTATTGACATTTAGTACCAAGTTTTACCCTTGTGTCATTTATGTAAAGGAATCATCGACCACAGATATGTGTAAAGGTCGTTTAATTATTAACAGTTAGCTTACATATGTATTTAGATTTGTTTTAAAGAACTTTCCCATTTCCTTTTTTTTTAATTTCCGTTATGATTCCAGAAGGTTTCTGTTTCAAATTTAACAAAAACAATTCATTGAATAGAAATCTTGATCCTTGGTTATTAGTAGCTAACATAATGACGACACCAACTAGGTATGAGATATACCATCTTGTTGTATAGATGATAATATAACCCTATTTTAGGGATCATATACATAGTTGTCGATCATCCCATAGTCCTTTCATGTAACGAGATAAATGGTTTTATAGTTTATACACATTTGATGCGTGATGGAGAGAATCGGTTAATACAGATTGGACACACCCTTTACACATTTGTTGCTCATGGAAGACATTTGAGACGTAACAAGAACCTGGGTTGCTTTCCCTGTTAATTTCTTTTATACATTCTATTATGCAGGAATTGATTTTGGCTGATATTGTAGCTATAATTTGAATGCATTGAACCAATTTGTGCTTAAAACTGTTGGAGTAGGATTTCAACCAAGTTATAGCTATAATTTGGGAACATATTGAATTAGTAGCAAATTGTACGTGCAACAAAGCTGGTGTAAAGAAGCAGCCTTGTGCTTGTGTTTTATGCAGTTCTTTATTTGGAGCCATCTTTTTCTTATGGGGGACGAATTCCTACTTCTCAGATTCTGTTTGAAATGTTTGTGGTTATTTTCTATGTTCTTGATTTAGTTGTTTTAACAATGCATACCAATTTTTATTTCAGGTGAGGAATACGAGAACTGTCAATAGGACTGGACAGCTGACAGGCTACAAGTGGATACCTGGTTCGAACTGTTTGCCATTAGCTGGTCCTAAGGCTAAGTTTTTGAGAAGAGCTGCTTTCTTGAAGCATAATCTATGGGTTACGCCATATGCAAATAATGAGAATTTTCCTGGAGGCGAGTTTCCTAATCAGAACCCCCGTGTTGGTGAGGGTTTGGCTACATGGGTTAAACAAAACCGTTTTCTAGAAGAAACTGATATTGTTCTCTGGTAAGTTAGCTCTGGATGTCATTTTCAAATATATGTTTAAGGATCTGTTTATGTACATAATCAAGGGTTTTCTGCCAGTAATGTCTTCTAATTTCTAGAGTCAATGTATCAATTTGTCTGGTACTACAACTGCCAATCATCTGTGAGATCTCATGCCTTGCTCTATATTTGTTGAACTTTTATGATTCAGGACGGCCGAGAAAAAACCGTTAGGAATCTGTTCCTAAATGAATCCTATGAATCCACACCTATGGACAAATTAGAATCCACACAACTTACTATGAAAATAATGTTATTCAACCAATCAATAACCCAAGATACATGTTTATGTCCCCTTAAATAGACCATTGAAAAAATAAAAGAAAAAGATGAAGAAAAAGATGACTAGTACTGTCTAAACTACCATCTAGAGAAATCTTATTAAATCTTCCTGTAACACCCTGGCCCTTCACATCGAACGATATAGTCCGCTTTGGGCAAAACCTTCATGGTTTTGCACTCCCCAGGGGAGTCACCCATCCCAGAATTGCTCCCCGATCAAGCACGCTTAACCGTGGAGTTCTTCTGAGATTTCGACCACTTGGGAAAAGGCCTCATTGAATGTAAGGGTCCATGGTTTTTCTTTTATAGCCCAAGAACTCCTCCCTTTCCGATGTGGGATACCAAGATGTCATAATCCTCCCCCTTAGGGTTGCACGTCCCCGTGCAGTAGCCTACCAACTCCGGTAGCCTGCCAGTCCAATCCCCGAACCCGCCCACTCGGCAGCCCGGCCACATGCCACGCGAGACGCCAGGGGTCCACACTCGGAGATGAGGAGAGTCGGCTCTGATACCATCTGTAACATCCCGGCCCTTCACATCCAACGATATTGTCCGCTTTGGGCAAAACCTTCACGGTTTTGCACTTCCCAGGGGGTCACCCATCCCAGAATTGCTCCCCGGTCAAACACGCTTAACCGTGGAGTTCTTCTGAGATTTCGACCACTTGGAAAAAAGCCTCGTTGAATGTAAGGATCCATGGTTTTTCTTTTATAGCCCAAGAACTCTCCATCCCTTTCCGATGTGGGATACCAGGATGTCATACTTCCTTAACTAAATTCTAAGCATTGTAATCCTAAAATAAATAAATGTTTCATTCCTCTAGGACATGCACAAATAACTCGTACGGTAATCCTTGTTTCTCATCATGTCTCCCATGCTAAAAAGAATTCAACTCCAAGAAGTTAGAACTCTGATGACACTCCAACAAAAAACAAAAGAACTATTGACTAAATTATGTTTTGTGAAGAAATTTGCAAAAGCAACTGTTAATGTTAATGGAGGGGTAATGACAACAGGACTCATTTCTGAGTACCTTGGGTAATATAAAAGACACAAATGAAAAGATGAGCATGAGAGAATATTGGACAAATGAAAAGATAAAACGGATGGGACTGAATTCAAAACTCACAGATATAGGGATAGTACTGGGAGATGGAGGAACGAGGCATAGACTAGAACTATCATAAATGGAATCATTTAACAAGGATCCTCCATTGTCTTTATAGTTCAACTCAATATGGCTGTCATGAGATAAGGTCCAAATGGCTCTTTTAGTGCCTCTTCTTGGAAATTGTTTGCCACATTAGTGACTTCTAACATGGAAATTATGTTTGCTAAAGGATATATAGGAATATCCTTAACCAGTAGACCTTGTGGACTATCCAATTCAATTTGGAACAAAATGGGAAGGGTTTGCATACATGGGAGTGTTCTAAATCACGGTATCGGTATTGGTATCGGTGATACAAATATGTATTGGTCGATATCGGATAGTATCGGCCGATAGGTTAGCAAATATCAGTATCGGAGGTCCAAAATTCCGATATGTAACGGCCGATACGATACGTAACAACCGATATTTAAAACCTTGATACATGGCCGTTTAGAGGAGGACGTGACCAATATCTCTTTATTTTTGGCTTTACAATTTAAATATGCTTTAGCATGATAGGTTTACCATTATACCAAATGTGGTAACAATTTTTTGGTTGATTAGAGGAGCACGTGAGTGATATCTCTATATCTTTGGCTTTAGGCTTTAATGACTTTAGCAAGATAGGTTTACTATTATACCAAATGTGGTAGCAATCTTTTGGTCATTTATTTGCACTCACATCATCCATCCAAGGACAAGGTAGGATGTCTCAATAAATATTATCCAAATATAAATCACTAGTATTGATTGGCACTAACCATCTCGTTAACACTAAAAGGTAGAATTATTGTCCTGCCTTTATAAGGCTGTGGATGTGGGTCTATTACTCTATCGCAAGTTTCCCTTTGTGAATCCAAGACTCGAAACGACATTTATAGGAAATCTGTCATCTATGGGAATTTTTCTCCACAATATGCAAGTGTGTAAAAATTACTAATAACTTGTCGGGAATGATAATTAGAGCAGACCACAAATACCCAAGTAATTGAGGGTGAATTTATTGAATAAAACACTTAAGATACTTATCCTACTATGTGAAGGAATGCTTAAATACAAAATAGGGGTCACAGCAACTCATAATAGTGCCAGTGCTGATAGAAAGGAGAACGAATCTGGTGGATCACGAAATTGAATCAATATTGAACCTGGGGTATTTCAGTGTTGTGGACAAATAGTATCAATGCAAAGAGGCTGATTTGGTCATTGCTTTGGCCAGTTGTTAGTGGCAAAGTCAACCAAAGGCCGCTCAGATCAAAAAAATTGACCCAAGGCTGCTAATGGATCTGTTTCGGGACAGAGATGGTGTTTGTTTCATTAGGTGTCAGGGTGGATCTAATGTGCGATGGTAGAACTTGACAACAAATTTGATGAGTAACGGAGTGGTAGAAGCTAGACGTAAATTGCAATGGGAGCTCAATGGTGGCGGCAGAGGTGTGGAGAGCCTCTGGATGTCGTTTGTTATGTTAGGCAATGGGTGTGGTAACTTGGGCTTGTGTGGTGATGGCAGGCGGTCGAAAGCACCCCATGATGGTGGTGGGAGTGTGGACCTTGTTTTGGATTGGCAGGAGCTAGGTTATGGGCTGTAGTTATGGATGAAAATGGTGGTTGAAATTGGCTAATTGGGTTTTGTTTGGGCGAATCTAGTGTGATGGAGTAGGTGGGTTGCGTTTGGAGGTTGTTGGGATCATTGACCATGGCTATGGGCGTCGCAGGCACTGTTGGTCGCTGGAGCTTGTGGGGTCACCGAATCCGGCATTAATAGGTAGTGCTCAAGCTTGGTGCTATGGAAGTATGGCTGCTATGCTTATGGAGGTGAAGGTAATACACAAGATGAGGTGCCCACTTGTAATGGCGGAAAGGGTTACTGCTAAGAAGAAGACCTTGTGTTCTCTCTTTTGCTTTTGTTTTTCTCTGCCTATTTTTTGTTCTTTTTTCCACTCTTGATGGAGAACGAAAATAATAACAAAACTATTCTTATCAAATGGAACACTGCAATGAAGAAAAAATAATAATAATTACAATTTAAAGCTTTGATGGTGGAACGACGGTTGAAAAGAATATGTGGGCTTTTTAATAATAATCTTGGCTCTATTCCTGAAACAAAAATGTTGAAATCCTAAGATTATACGCTATTGATAACAAAGTCAATGCAGGACAATCAAGAACAAGCTTTTAGGAATCTGAACCTAGAGGAATCTTAGGAGGTTGCACCCAGAACTCCCATTAAGAGAAAAATAGAACCTCCCACAGTGTACAAGATAAATTTTGGGGCGTGGTCCGTGGAAGGTTTTGATCTTTTTGTTCTGGGAGGAATCGCCTCTCGTCATATTGCAGCAGGGACATTGGGCACCCATTGACGAATTGGAATTCATACCAACTCTTAAGAAATTAATGTTATTTAACCATTCAATACCTTAAAATAAAAGCTTAAGGCCCTTAAATATTCCATTAAAATAACAAAAGATAAGGTTGACGAGATAACCAATCCTATACAAACAAGTTTATTCAAATCATTCTAAAAGAAAATTCTAAACACAATAAATCTTAGAATAAATAAAGATTTTACGAAATTCGAGTTATCCTTCGATAGCCCTTCATGTTCCCCATTAGTGCCTCTAGGTAGGTGATTGAAATTACACATTCGATGGAGTTTAGGTATTATAAGTGTGACCCTACCCAAATCATAATTGGACTCAACTACCTTTCAGATTTTACTACTTTAAATCATTTTTCAGGATTAATGATCACGCTGTGACTTCTGTTTATTGCAGGTATGTTTTTGGAGTCACACATGTTCCTCGGTTGGAAGACTGGCCTGTTATGCCTGTGGGGCGTGTTGGCTTTATACTTCGGGTATGTATTTGGAATCAGCATATTTCTCTTTCCATGGACTGGCCTGTGTGACAGTCGAGTGTATTGATTTATAGGTATTGTTTTCCTACTAGTTAATCTCATTTTAGTGAGCATCTACATTTGGTTGTTATAATTGGTCAATTTGCTTAAACATTGTTGCACTCAAGAATTCATGAAAAAGTAATAGTAGATCACCAGACTACTGGATTTTTAGTTGAAGCGCCACAAATAGAAAATAGCCTTCTATCACGCCCTGACCTTCGTAGAACTTCATCTTCTACCTTCGTTAAAATTTTTACCATTTTGGGCAAAATCTTCTTCAAAAACAAATTTCCAACCCCTATAATACTACCACAAGCCTCATAAAGAGACACCTGAACAGTTTAAAGAAAATGTTCTATAAGATTAAACCCACTCTCCAATTTCTTTCCAATCCAATACTACCAGGTTTAAAGAAAACACAGTTTATTCAAATTGGAGAAACGTTAAATAAACAAACCAACAGAATTCCATTTAACTCCCAATCTTCTTGTGTGATTTCCATCATATTCATCCAAAATAATTTAGGTATGGACATTCATCCATAATGTCGGAAATAAATGAAATTAATTTTAATGTTAATAGCATTCTCAACTCTAATAACCCCAAATTCCTCCCAATACATGCAAAACATGAAATAATGTCATATGTTTTACAACTTTATTAAATTAACAAAGAATTGTTAGTATTCTACAGATTAACAAAGAGTTATTCTGCAATCTACCAGTGAATGGGCCAACCAAAGCAAAAGATATCTGTAAGTCCCTCGTCGATGGTGACGGGGAGTGCATCAAATCCGGTCTACTCCTCGGCTATTGCTTTACCTATATCACCTGGGTTGTTGTTTCATAAGACAATAAAACAACAACGTGAGTCAGCGCTCGTAGGAAAAATGACAAACCCTAAGATATAAGTAAACAAATGAATGGTTATGCAATAATGATAGCAAATAAGAATGTACCGAAACACTCACTGCACTTCAACTTCTTCTGAACAAGTTTACTACGCATGACCATTCTTTATCAAATAGCCTTCTACCTTCCTTCTCACTTCACGTACACACCGAGACGAACTTTCTCGATACATCAACTTCTAAAAAAACCGATACAATTCTACTTATTAAATTACATTCATACAATATAGCTTTCAAACTTGGACTCACGAGGAGCCGTCCCCACTTAAAGGATGGGTCGTCCGATAGCTCTTAAAGAGCCATTAACTTTGTCCCCGCTTAATGGATGGGCCGTCCAGTAGCTCACAAGGAGCCAATAACTTCGTCCTCGCTTAAAGGATGGGCCATCCTTAACTTCTCAAACAAAAGCATAAATATAAACCTCACTTCAAATTCAAGCATAACTAATACATACCACTTCAATAAACCCAAGAAAAAGGAAAAAGCCTAAACTATCCCGATAATTTCCACATCTTCAATTTATTTCTTCAAACTGCAAATAGAATTTCAATTCACAACCACATATAACAAATCACTAAATTAAATTTCCATTTGATTGTTCTTCTTATAGATTGAACTTCCATTTATACCTCGATTTGTTTGTTCACACTTCAAATAGTACTTTAATTTATATTTCAATTGCAGACACAAGTTCTACAAGTCAATTCATTAAACTCAAAAGGGGAAGCCTAGGCTAACCCAGTCGTCTTCACGCAAACCGCTACATCCCTAACCCTCAACTTCGTCCTAAACGTGTCAATTCTCACTCCAATTGAATTTAATTACATTCAAACTCATTTATTTTATAATCAGAAAACCAATTTATGATTTTTCCCAAATTAGAGAAAACCCCTCATTCGTCAAACTCTAGCCCCTAAGACTAGAATTTTACCACAGACCTCTAGGTTGTTAATTAACGTGTTTAGAGTGTTCTAGACCCTCTAAAATCTCCAAGAACTTCAACAATTTTAATCAAATAATAGGTTATGGTTCGTTATACCCTTGGTCCTATAACAATGTCATCTCAAAACTTCAAATACTTCAACATGCATCACCAAAAACCATCGAGGGTTCATAGGGTACCAAAATTCCTACCTCGCATTCGTAGTGGAATCATGAAGTTAAGTCGAGTCCACGACCGCTCCAAACAAGCTCCAAGAAAGCATTCAACTGTCAAATCCAAGTTACCAACTTGCAATTAATTAACGGGGATAAAATCTGATTATCCAAAAATTACCCAATTTTAACCACAGGCTATATTTTATGCCTATTTCACAGAATCAGAGTCAATTTCGTAAAATAAACCCCCGAAGGCCGATGCCCCTAAATCATCCCCAATTCCGACCTAGAAATGTTAGTTTCTCCAAAACTGAAATCGATCACACCACAATGTTCCTAGCAAGCCTAGAGACTTGGATCTAGGTTCAATTTCACCATTCAAAAGCTAAAAGTAGGGTCAAAATCACAAAAATCTAAAAAGGCTACCGTCGTGTTCGACCAAGCCCTAGCTCCAATCGATTGTAAAACTTCGATTACAACTCAAACAAAATTAATAGAAATGTTCTACAGATGTAGAATCATACATTTAACGAAGAGATATGAATAAATTGGCTCAGATCAAACCCAAAACCCACCACCAAACTCGTGGCTGTGTGCGCGTGGTTCGCCCCTGTTCCGTCGCTCTTCTTCCTGTTTCTTACCGCTGATCTCCTTCCTTTCCCACTGTCGATGTCGCCAGAGGTGGCGTGCCTCCCTTCTCCTTCCTCCCCTCTTCTTCTCTTCCCCTTCTCTTCCCCAAACCCTCCCCCGTTTCTCCTCTGCATGCGCGAACTGTGCGCAACGAGATCATATTGTTTTATTTTATTTTATTTTTATTTTTTAAAACCTTTTGAAAAAAGAAATAAAACTATATATATATATATATCAACATTGTTAGCCTAAAGATTTTTCAATCAAGCTTTTATTTAGTTTTGATATATAACAACTAATTGATTTGATCCTTTGAATATCAATCCTCTTGATAATTCTGGTATCATCATTTTGATGAAGTTTGGTTTTGATAGATATAACAATCATATAAATTTATTTATTTAATTGATTATCCTATGAAATCATCATGATTAATTAAAGGCCTTAACATTAACAATCTTGTGCATTGGCATTTAAGAAAATTGTTAGGTTTGTCTTTAAACCATATTTGATCATTTAAGGAAATTGCTAACCTTGTCTTAGAACCATATTTGTATATGTGCATCATATGTTTTATTGTATAAACATATTGTATTTGATCATGACTGTACTAAAAACATGCTTGTATGAGTGTTAGTACTTTTCAGGTACATCTACCTTAAAGCTCAACAACTGTCAAGAAAAGACAAGAGTTGAACAGACTGACAAGTTTTGGGTATTCAAGAAGAATGGTTCAGTCAAGACAAAAAATGGATTGACTTCTCATATTGAACAAGGAATCTCAGGAGAATTTCAAAGAGTAGGTCGATACTCAATCTCAAGTTGGGTAAGACAATAGAAGATTGCAGACCCTGTAGAAAGTTGAGATTGAAGGTTATGTAAGAAGGGAAGCAGTGACACCTCGAAGCAGCAAAACCATCACCTCTTGATATGTTGGTCAAGAAGTACAAACACGCTCAAATCTTGTTTGTTACTTGAGGTGCCTCCGCAGCGATCAAAGCTCACACCCTTGGATATGTTGATCAAAAAGTATAAGTAAGCTCAAAGCTTACTTGTTACTTGAAGTTCTTCGTCGGCATAAAGAAGAAGACTTCATCCAAGAAAACATACATATTTAGAATGTATTTGGATCAAACAAAAGGGTCAAGCCAGTTGAGTCGACATTGAGGAAAAATGGGCCGAAGCCCAAGTGGTATTCTCTGTGGATTGAGGTCACAACAAAGAAATGGGTTGCCTTCTTCAAACAGTTGGGTCATGCCTTCGCTAATTAAAAAGCTTCAAGCCTTCAATCATTCTTTAAGGCCCAAAGAAGAAAAAATTCCAAGAAGCAAGAGAAGAATCAAGTCAAGAGAAAACCTTGAAGAAGATGGAAGTTGTTAGCCCAAAGCAAAAAGATTGAAGATCAATGAAGATTTATGTTTGGGAGCTTTAGAAAATGCTTAGCCCAAGAGGAGATCAAAGATCAAGCTCAATATCATCAAGAATTCAAGAAAAGACCTTGAAGATCAATGGAGAATGAGGCAGAAGCCTTGGAAAATTCCAAGTACAGAAAATGATTTTTGAGCCACAAAAAGATCGATCTTTCTGTCTAAAACATCGACCTATTTTGTAAGAAATGAAAAAGATCGATCCTAAAAGATAGATCTTTTCTGAAAAATCAATTCTTCAAAGGTAACAAAATGATCAACCTTTGTGTCTAAAAGGTCGACCTATTTTATAAGGAAGAAAAGATCGATCCTAAAAGATAGACCTTTCTCTGAGAAATTAACTTCTTTCAATCACATGAAAAAGATCGGCCTTTTCGAGAAAAAGATCGATCTATTTTTCATTTCTCAAAGAGGAAAGCCTTTTGCAAACTTAAAGGTCTCAATTCAAATG